>JAZGTI010011406.1:0-16665 GCA_036877585.1 Botia kubotai
CTACATAATTTCTCAGTATTCCTCAGCAGGACGGCTCATGTAATTTAGGAAGAGTAAATGCTGATCTTTAGAGCTGATTAAGCCCACAAGGATAGCTTGTTGTTGTCTCAATTATATTGGTATTGTGTGCGCCGCAGCTTTAAGAGACATATTAATGACTTTGCATTCTACCTGTGAGAAGCTGAACACACATGGGATGTTTTAATATAGCTCAGCACGGGTATTAAGTAGCCGGCGCTTCCTGTCTGTGTCCGCACGCACACAAAAACCCCCATTATGTTGTTTGCTAACATTCCTGTGTCATTCTGAGGACGTGTTTGTACCAAGCAAGTACAATGTTCTTAAGACCTGTAACGAAAATCTCTGTGGTGACGGAAGATCACTTGGAGATGTTCTGATTCTTTCCCTTAATAACTGTTTTTTTGTCATTTCACAGCTCTTTCCTGTAAGCTACTTTCTTGAAAAAAACGAAACCAGACATTTTGGGTCTAAACAAAACAATTATCTGGGGGAAAAAAAACAACAACAAGCTAATGGACACTTAAAATAAAACAACATTAGGAGAAAAGCATTGATCCACACTAGTGAGTATTTAGGTCTCATGAACTGTGCTGTGCAACACATCCATCATGGTTCCTCTGAATCAGTGAGTCAGCAAAGTATTACTGGATTACCTCAATACATTTACATTCAGCTCAGACACACCCATTTCATGCCAATTGCTTTTACTGTCATCTGACTGGCAGGGCAACAGTTCTGTTGCTGTAGACCAGCCCGACTAAACAAATCCCATCATGTTGAACTGAAGGTGTCATGGCTCCTCTTGACCTATATTGTTAATAACTCATAGGAAAGCCCCTAAAAAATTTTAGGAAGGTTGGGAGATATTCATCACGTACAAAGGCATCGCTGCTCTCTGTGGGGCCCATTTGGCCATTGGCCTCCTCCACATTCATGGAAATCCCATTCTGACTGTATATGGCCCAGAACCAGACAGTTAATAACTAGCATACCCACAGTTAACAACTAGCATACCCAAAGATGACAGGTGAGTGAAACAGTGTACTTAAAAATGCTAAAAACTGACTTAAAAACCTACTGTACGAATAGTGCACATTCTCTAAGGGTTTCATTTGCAGTCAAAAATTCCACATTCAGATATAAAGGCCCTACCCTTTTTTTTGTCTTTATTAGAGTATAAAATATCGGTTTAATTTTGTAGAAGCGCTTTGAAGTTTCATGTATGCTCAGACATAATTTAAAGTACTGTGTGTAACATGACAACCAAACAACAAAGAAAATGTCATTTTTAAATGTTTCTTTCTTTTGGCCAAACATAAAACGAACAAAACTGTGTTGCTCATAAATTATATATCTAACAATGGAACTCTTCCCAAACTGGGAAACTTCAGTGACATCAGACGCATCAGATTCTAGCATGTTTGGCTGTGATTCAGACTTACATAAGCCAATGCCAATGGTTTATCAGGACCTCAGGCATCACTCGCATGGACCACCTGCTTCTTTCCTCACTGCCCCCCTGAAAACACACGAAAATCACCTGATTGTCCTGATACATTTTTATTAGTGTCTTTTGATGTCAGATGAGGTTACAGGGCCCAGCAGCAGTTAAAGGACAGACTGTGAGCACATTATATAAAAACAACTCTCATTTTTCTACTAATAACTGTTTAGCTAGATTCTCTAAGGGTATTTTACATGAATCTGCTGCTTCCCACACAACTGAAAACTTGCATATTTCAGGCCATTTATATTTTGATTCCATATGTTATTCACGTTATTGTCATGTGTACTAATATGATTTTTAAACATGAACTTTTGAATGAATAGATTGTATTGTCATTGTAACCGTCCACAGGTCATACATAAGCCACACTATGACAGACCAGACGACTTTAACAAAAGTGCCACTCACCACCTTACATACCAGACAAAGAACCCTGTATAAAAAAACAAAACTGACGCTCTGTCCCCAGCTTTGACTTTTCACCCAGATACACACCCACTTACGTGAAGCAAGTAGGGAGTATCTGTTGATCACTGTCATTGGAAGTTCTACGTGCATCTGATTTGCCTATGAACAGCATTGCCAAAATGCACACACACACACACACACACACACACACAATCATTTGGTATCTTTTAATGACAGCCTAAGCACATTAATGATGGTCTAAGCACATAATAAACCTCCTCAGCTTTGATCTGTCTGTGATTCTAAATAAAACAGATACCTCCAACAAATAATAATTGTATTGTTAAGATCTGAGACAGAGGCAATGGGTGGCTGCTTTGAGATCTCTGTAGGCTTTTGCAGTGATTACAGTACAGGTACTTAGAATCAGTCGCACACCATTTTCATTCTCATTAGGTACGTCCTAAAAGATTGTAGCAAGAAGTACATGTATAAAAGCAGTCCAGTATTAACGTTGAGCTTTAAGTACACAACCAGTTTACAAATACAGTTTTCTGTGAAGTGCATAAAGTATATTTCTAAGAAGTACATAAATTGTAGGCTTATTTTTAGTTTAAAATATACTAATAACACACACAAATAAACTCATTTTTGTATGTCTAAAACATATATAGTAAACGTATTGTCAGTTACTCAAACATATGAGTTCAGATTATATACAGTAGCACATCTAACACCTGTGGGAATTACTGACCCGCCCCTTCCTCGGGCACTTCTCTGATCATCAGTTAAGCAGAAGGCCTTTAGCTATGTGAGAACTGGAGTTTGGGTGCTGGGAGCTATTGGATGGGTGACATGAATAACACAATGACCTTTCCTCCAGTTTCCTTCCCTTTCTCTCCTAGTCTGCCCCACTTATATCACAAACATGGCTCTCGCTTCGATCATAACTCTTACACGTCCCACACACTGTTAGCAGTACTGCTGCTGCCTTGCACAACCAGTCGGCACAGCACAGATTGTCTGAGCGTTTGTGATGCATGCCGACACTCTAAATTTCTGCTGCCATTGCACCTGCTGGTTTCCTAAGTGCTTACCAGCAGGCAATCTGACATCAGCCCTCGCTTCCCAAAAAAAGAGCATATTTACCTTCACTGCCATTCTATTTGTAGAGAAAATCATTTGATTATTTAGAAATGTATGTATTTTATGGTATATTACAGGGTTAACAAAAATAAAACCTACAATATTTTTTAAGGGGATCAAGTTCATAGTTCACCATGCTTTATTTTCTTAACATGCTAAGATTACCTAGAATATTTAAGTAAACAGATTATTACGTGCTTAATTTAGGTGCATTCATTTTTATTTCCGATTCATTCATATTAAATTCCTACATATAGGCTCTGAGAACTCTGTGAAAACCCTTAAGCCTCATTTTGCTGATTATTTATTTAAAATTGATTTTATTTTATGGATGTTTCTCAGACCCACATCACTCAAATTGTTCCCCGGCAACAAAAAAGGCTTTTTCTCAAGAATGACTGACAAATGAATTAAGATAAATAAGATTAGAATAAGATAAAAAGATTGGCAGCCGGACGATGAGTATCACTGTGTATTTGTTTAAGTGACAACATGGATTTTCCCTGAAAATGATTTACTTTCCACGAACTGATAAACTTTAAACAGAAATCATCTAACACCTGCAGAGAGTGAGAGCAGACCGTCTTGACATGTGCCAGGCTGACTTCATGTAACATCTGCTCGCTTAAGAACCATACCACTGCCTCTAAAGGCAGACGAATGAGTTACTGTCACCCCATCCTCTCAGAGAGGGTGTGACTAAGACATCTGATACTGAATTCAGGCAAGACAAGAGGGTTTTTTCGACACATTACCATAAACAGAGATGATTACATCCACCTCATAACTCAAGAATTCCCAAGAATTATTGTTTGTTTCTGAAGGTCTTCATTTAATGGGTTTAAATCAGACCATGGGTTGAGGTAAGGCTGTTTATATTATACTGCCACTGCAAAACAGTTGCTTCTTAATGTTTGGGATTCACTGCATATTTATGAGCAAATTATATAAACTGTTTTCAGAGCTATCCTGGGCCTACAGTGAATGCAATCTGTTACACTATATGCCACAGGCTTGGCATGATCATGAAGGAATATCTGGAAATATTAGGGAATTTTCTGTGTGGTTTTTTTTCAGACGTGGAAAGAAATATTATTCAATATAAAATATTTAAAAGTCGTGAAAAGTTCTACAGTGAATATAACATTTTCCGTTTTGCCCAGATTCAAATACTTTATCTGCTAGTAACAAGCTTTTTGTAAAAATCTATATTGTAGTTTTACTTATACAGTATTCACAAGCAATTGGAAAAGTGTGGAAAACACATCGATTAAATGGTGTGACACACAATGGTGTGACAATCTTTCCTTTATTGGCTCTTGCTGCAGAAGACAGCTGTGTCTGTATCAATATTCTGGTGTATTAATTGGGTCAACATTAATCACCATTGTACTTAAACTGTATATTTCAACTTTTTGATCAACTTTCCGACTGGCTGGAAGTTGTTGATTGTATTGTTTCTTTATTTCTGCTAAGCACATTTGCCTCTTCTCGGGCATCGTAAGAATAGCCATTACATGTTTATGCTGAGCAGACACAAACGCGTTTCACTATTTCACGGCCGTTAAAGGCTGCGACCTTTCGCCCAGTTCCGCGACTCTCAGTTCAGCGGGTTTACAACGACACTGATGACTCCCTCCTCACGCCCACCGGCGGCCACGCACCCCGTTTCCTCCAATCGTTTGCCTATCATGCACTGATCACGCGTCGCCCTTCACACAATTGGTCAAGGTCTCACACACATTTGTTTTTCATTGGTGGCGTGTTGCCACCCGCTAGACTGTTGACTGTGGATTTTGTTTTTCTTTTTTTCTCGGACTTGTTTTACTCAGCTGCTGGTAAAGGCTGAACTGAATTCCGGTGTGAGTCGTCACTGGCAGGCGGAGCAGCTCCGTTTCTTTGTTCTGCTCTACTTTTGATTTCATAAACATTGTTTCATACGTTTTGATCAGATGTCAGCACTTCAGCTCGCTAACATGGAAAAATTATGTGGGGTAAGACCGGAATACATATTTACTTTATGTAACATTAGTTGCTTTTGTAGTTTTATTCGCACTGACCGTTTTTTGTTGACCGTGCTTAACTAAAGAAACGGCGACTCGTTATGTCACACAGTCAGTTACATTGTGTTTTTATCTCAGCATCGCAAAATGTTACAGTGTATCCAAACAGATCTTTTGCGAAGTTCTGTAAACACGTCATACATATGCCTTACTATGTGATAGTAAACAATAAGGAATTTTTGGAGCGGACACTGTTACTTCTCGTAACTTGGTTTTACCCTTATAAACAGTATTGTTTGATTCTATGAAACAGAATCAGACAACGTATGAAACAATACTCTCAAAATATATTTTAAAATAAAAAATAATTTTTTAAGATTCTGCACTGTTTATAGATTGCCAATCAATTGTCTAAAATGAGTGACATTGCCTGTGTTAGTTCCAAATGGTCAGATACGGACCTACTAGAAACCACACTAGATGCGGTTTAAGAACGTTTTCAAATCATTGTGGTATAACATGGATCATCAGGTTTCGCACAATCTTGTGGAATTATAACAGTTATATATTGATAACTGTTACATTGTATGTGTAAAACATTAGGTCCAGTTTAGATGGACTGTAGTCTACCTGAGTTATTCAGGAGTAAAAAAGCGTGCTTAGTGTTTTTTTCGGGAACTTGGTGGATGGGAGGGGGTTGTCTTCAGTCATAGTTTTCTGCCCTCGGGCACTGTTGAGTTGTTCCCGTGTCTATCAGCGGTTCCAAGTTTTGCTCATTGCTGTTTCACGTGATCAGCTTGAGAACACGTTATTGTCTCGGCTTTATTTGGCAGTGGGAGGTGACAGTCTGATGATAGAGACCCTCCAGACTGGGTGCGTTAAAAGACTGGCTCCTCTGTTTAAACTGTCATACTGCTTCTGGATCCATGTATAGATAAGAACAAAGAGAGAGACCTATTCAGACAGATCTACCAAGCAGCTGGGCTTTGTTTTGGAACTGACTTGAGGGCTTTCTGTTGCCTCTTCATATGTTGTATTACATTAGTTTTGTCGTTTGTGGTTCTTAGGAAGCCCGAATGGAGGTCTGCAAGGGAATCCTGGATGGGAAAAGGCATAGCAGCAAGCAATCTTCATGCACTGTGCCAGAATATAATGACTTGGAGGCTGCTGAAGCGTTGGTCTGCATGAGCTTCTGGAGTCAGATGTCTCCAAAACCCAGCGTTTTCAAACCTCGCCCTCTCACCCCAGCATCAGACTCCTGCGATTCTGTCTTGCAACCTGAACCACCAGAGCCCCAGAAAGACTTTGTCTCACTCTCCTCACTGGTAGGCATGTTTTATTTCTATTTGAAAGGAACTGTTAGAAAATAAAATATGTACACTTTAGGCTTTGTTTAATATGTCCTCTGGCACCATATGTTGTAGTACAAAGCTCTTATCAGAAGCTGATTTGTTTGCTGAAAACTTAGGAGGGTTTTATAACAGTGGATGGGTGGCAGTCTTGAGATAAGCTACATCTGCAATCTGAACTTCAGCACAGGATTCTTCACTGTGATTACAGTGCTTATCTGTGCTGTAATAATGCTGGGAGATAGATATAATAATTGACGTAGTTTACTTAAGTTTGATTGTGTACTTTTTTGCAGTGCATGACACCACCTCACAGCCCCAGTTTTACCGAGACCTCCAACACCACAGCAGTGCCAGGTTCACCCTCCCCATTGGCCCAACAGTGTCCCAGCCTTACCAGATCTGCATGTCCCCCCATGGCTTCCATCACTCAGATCACCTTTACTGGACAAGCAACAGAGAAGACCACACCTCCACCCTGCAGAGCCATGGCAACCAGTGTTATACGCCATACGGCTGACAGCTCTTTGTATCAAAACATTCCACAAGCTGCGTACCCACCAAAGACTGAGAAACAGCTGCCTGAGGTTACATCAGGAACTGCATTACCCCGCCAACACAAGACGGACAACACAATGGCAACCACATGTTGTAACAGCAGCACGCCCTCTTCTAAAGATGATAAGCTTCCTGCTACATTACCTCCTCAGTCACCACCCCCCACACCTAGTCCACCAATCATCTGCCAGATGTTCCCAGTGGCATCGCCAGGAGTCATCTCAGCCACATTTATTCAGAACCCAGCTCAGAAACCCAGCCCTGGGGTAAAGTCTATTTTGCCACAGCCTCTCTTAATGGGTTCTGCAGTGCCTCAGGGGACAGTGATGTTTGTGATGCCCCAATCGCCAGTGTCTTCTGTTCCACAGTGCCCACAGACTGTTATGACTCTTGGCAATACCAAGCTACTGCCTCTGGCTCCAGCACCTGTTTACGTGCCCTCAGGGCAGAGCAACACCATGCAGGTCGACTTTTCCCGCAGACGCAACTATGTCTGCAATTTCCAAGGCTGTCGGAAGACCTATTTCAAGAGCTCTCACCTGAAGGCACATCTGAGAACTCACACAGGTATAAAATGAATAGTAACCAGTACATTGCATCAATGTTAATATTATTGCAACATGAAGTCTAAATCATGGCTGTTGTTCCAGTGCTAGTAGGCCACTGCACAGTTTAGTTCCAACCCTAATTAAATACTACAATTCTCAAGAAATAACAATAATAACAATAACTTTTGTTCTTCAGGGGAAAAACCTTTCAGCTGTAACTGGGAAGGCTGTGATAAGAAATTTGCTCGCTCTGATGAGCTTTCCCGGCACCGCCGCACGCACACGGGCGAAAAGAAGTTCGTCTGCCCGGTGTGTGACCGGCGGTTCATGCGCAGCGACCATCTCACCAAGCACGCACGCCGGCATATGACCACCAAGAAGATCCCTTCCTGGCAAACAGAAGTGCGGAATATTAACAAGATCACCACAGCTAAAGCCTTGCCCCACGGCACAGCACTACCAGTCAGCATGTTGCTTCCAGCCTCAAACTAAATTAGACTGGGTCTGAACTGTTACTGGCATTATGCAGGGACATACGATATGAGGGCATGCCTGCTGATTCTCTCATGGGCAAAAACGTGATTATGCACTGGACTTTTCTTTACTTCGCTGCTTTTATTTCGCACTCTGCAATGGAACATTTTGTTTACTATCATGTAAAAGATGCACTCTTTTGCCAAAGCCTTTGTACTATGTTTGTCTTAAAAAAAATCCTTTTTTTTCTGTTTTTGTATACATTTATATGTACATATCTAGTGGAAATGTATGATGTATGCTAAACTACATATAATTAAAAGGCAAATGAATATGTAAAAATGTATATGTGGATAATTATCTACACTGTGATTATCATATAATACTCTTTTATTTAATACTTCTTTTTTATTAAACAACAAATGAAAAATAAATGCTTTTTGTGGTTTCATTAAGCACCATAAAGGTTATCAGAGAACTTAAATAAGTACAGGTTACAGTCTTATTAGAACTGGAATCCACATTAGAATTATTTCTACTCAATTCTGCCTCTCACTGCTCTTGGCAGTTACTACTTCCAGGCCTTCCATGCTCATACACCCATGATGCATCAACTTCCTCTTTTGTGAGGTTATGCCACATCTTTTGTCTCATGCATCACTACTAATCTATATCTCAGCAGCAAGTTTACACAAGTAATTTCAGATACAGACAGAAATAGTAGCAGTGGTGCTCAACTGACAAATGATTCCAAAGTCAATTTTCATTTTAAACTAAATAACTATGAACAGATCACTAATTCTTTATAAAAACACAGGACTGTGAGATGCTATTTACATGTCTGGCTTCTGAGTGGCTGGTCAGGATCAATGTGGTCTTTCAGCAAACGTGTAGATGATAGATATTTCATGATTCAATTGATTTGTATTCCCAAAGTATGGCAGAACAGTCATGCTCCAGTCATTCATTATTAATCGTTCCATCTCTGTTAAGTTAGTTTTGGAACAGTTTTGTCAGGTTGTTTGTGTGAGGTTTGTGTTTTTAATGTGTTAAGTTCAAAAAGTGAAACTAATAAAATTCTAAATGAGTAGGGAAAAGTTCACATCATAATATTTTTCTTGCCAAACACATTTTCCTGCCAAACACAGACGTGGAAAAACACGTCTGGTTGGAAAAAAACATTGTGAAATGACCAAAACAAATTATGTTGTTTTCGTTATTGCTTACCAAAGCCAGGGAATACTCCATATGTTTTCCATTATTACTAATATTCCCACAGAGAGACAGACCGATTTATGCTACAGTTTTGTTTTGGAAAATATGCAGTGGCGCTTAACACTTCACCGCTCCACTCAAATTAAAACCAATCAAATGAAAATACTAACTGCATTTCTGGGAGGCGCGACCAATCAGATTTCAAAATGGTGCCCCGCCTCCTTGTCTTACTGACCGCCTCCTTGTCTTACTGACCGACTTCTCACAAGAAAAAGCTATCAAACGACTTTCCAATAGTGCTGCAACAGCGACGACCTGTGGCAAATATACTTTCTTGTCTCGGTTGTGCTACCTGTGGTAACGCGGCATATTGACTACTCAAATTAATTAGTCATATATTACATTTGTAAAAATATTACAAAACATTGACATTGACGTATACCATTCAAATTAAGTAGGAATCTATAGGGTCTGTCTCACGTTGTCTGCTGTGGCGCTTGTATGGGGCACCGGTGAAAAACAAAGCTTGAATATTCTAAAAGAAGAAATGCAGAACAACCACTATATTTTCGTGGTTTATGTCTCAAACTAAACCATATTTAGCAAGATACTATGGAGACTATTTAATCTGGCTCACATGAGGGTATAAAGAAGTGAGGGGGCCTCCGTTGAACGACTAAACCATACCGCTAATGTACATTCCTTTCTTGGAAGGGTGGAGGATTCTGGAAATGTGGTCAGGAAATGGAACTGAAATCTACATTCCCGGCATACATTTGTTTTCTCTCAGGCACGCAGCTGGACACAGAATAATGAAATTAAGTTAGACAGTAAATGAAATGAAGTTACACAGTTAATCATGAAATAAAGTTAGACAGACACAAAACAGTACATGCTCCATTCTTTTTTACTACAATAATGATTCTATATAGTTTAATCCATTCTGAAGATAGTTTCTGAACTTTAAACAATAAACAATACCCTAACAAACATTTTTATATATTTTGTTTAATAATGCATAGGCTAATAAAACAGCCTTAGCCTTCTATGTATGAGTATGTCATTAGAATAAAACACTGATTGTTAAACAAATACATTTGTAATGATTTATTAATGATTCCCCTCAAACATCAATTTATTCAGGGATATTTTCTCTCCTCAACCATTTCCTAAGACCATCATTATCTTCAACCAAATTCTCTCTCGATTGTGTTCATAAGATCCTCGTCTGAAGCATCATACATGATGGGCAAGGACAGAGAAGGAGCTCCACTTATTTCGTAACTCCTACAAAAGACAATTTTGTTGTTAAAACAGGGGTTTTGCATTTTTAATAGCCATTAAATGATCAAATGTGTCATAAATTGCTAAATACAATTGAGGTTGCATATAGTAGGTATTTAGGCTATATACAACCACACGAGCTAAATTCTTTCAGTGCAAATTGTGTCTCACAAAGCTCAGATCAATAATTAATTGAATGCACTACTTACGGAGGAGCTGTTGATGTGTTCTCTGTGTTGATGCTACACAACGGACTCATCTGTTAAAAAGGTTAAACAGTCGTTTGTTTACAAAATGTAGTAACTTTGTATGGCTTATGGTTGATTCTAGTTATTGATGCCTTCTTGAATTAAATTGCTTATCTATTTAACAAAGGCGAAGTTCAAAAATAAACACCATCTTACCCTTTCCTGAACGACTGTGGTTGGTTTGACAACTGCGTTATCTTCATAATGTTTCACACTAACACCATGCTGTAATTTAGCATGTTTGCCACTGTACATCTCGTTGCTGGCGTGTCGTTTGGCGTGGTAAAGCCCAGATGACTTCGATCCTAACGTTGGCATCTTATAAGTCCTGTTGTTGTGTTTTTCATCCGTATTGTCACACTCCGCGAGTATTCTGTCCACCTCCGCAAGCGTAGCATCTTCGGCCGAAAACTCCGACTCTTGCCCCTCACTGTTACAGTCTGTATAGTTTCTGATCAACACATTTGTTTTGTTTGAGGGACTGAAAAACTGACCGTGGCTGTCACCTCCGATGCTACAAGCCATTTCCTCTTTCAACGAAACAGGTGCAACTTTTATCATCCTGCTTTTTGCTGTACCCATCTCTATTACCTTGGCACGGTTAAATGCTTTACAGTTTTACAGCATCATTTTAAAATAGCCAGTTTTAACCCATATCAGAGGCGCACAATAATTTATTCTGATCAGTTATCCACATACTTCTGGTACTTCAAATTTGGCAAGCTAAAAAGCACGACAAAAATTCAAATGGCGTTTTGAAAAATAAAAAGTGGTGTAGACGCCAAAAAATACGCAATGCGAGACACCGCCGCGATGAACTTAAACGCTTTCACAGCTAATTTGAAGTCTGCATTGTATGTACGCGACGCGTCTTTTAGGTTTGTTGATAGTGTGCTGACGTCGGCACAAATTCGACCAATCAAAATCTTTGTTTATGCGAGCGAACCACAAGCGGGCCACGCTCCAAGCGTCGCGTTCATTGTGCAACGTGAGAGACTGCCATCTGTCATAATGATACTATGTGAACTGGGCATGTAGTGGGAACAGCTGTGTGAAGACACAAAACAAAAATTGCCTAACTGTTTCTCACAACACTCTCTCCTCCTCTTTCTTTTTCCGAAAAAGAAGACGAGATAAAGTTTGAAAACAAACTAAAACACTGTATTTTGCATAGGTGTACTATTTTATAGTATGCCAATTTTATTACATTACAAGGTACATTTACATCAACATTAAAGCATTAGGACATTATTTCCTCTATATTTTTAAATGACGTTATCCAGTGGTAAGTGTAACTGAGGTCATGTTTAAACGATGGCACTGGTAAAGTGTTTAAAACAAAAAAGTAAATATATCTAAAGCTACAATAATAATTTCTATGCAGTAATAACTTTAATAGATATGCTGGAACAAGTTTCAAATAAATTCAGAACATTTGGGACATACTCGATATGAAGACATTAAGGAAAGCATAAAAAATACTAACTTTCGTGGGAACAACAAAACACATTTATTTACATATATGGAGATACAATTTTAACACTTCAAAAACTATTTCATTTAACATATCATCATGGTGGAGTTCATTGAAAAAAATGATATTAACTAAAAACAAATACCTTACAAATAAATACATATACAATGCTTAAAAAACGTACAACTCTATTACTGTGTGTGTTTGATTCATTAATTGTGTTTAATTAAAACTCTGCTGCACTGAAAATAAGCAATGGCAAACACAACCGACGCTCAAAGCTAAATAATGTTAACTGGCACCAGTGCACTATCCTGATGCGCATGGCTAAACCACATGCTATTTTTACATATTAAATAAAAAAGCTAACTAGTAGCTACTGTTTTTCAAGGACATTTTAAACACCATAAAGTCAATGATAGCTTATTTATTAACTACTGCACAGCAGTAGGTTATTTAAATTCAACAGAGATCATACAAAGATCTAGTGTAGGTCCACAAAAAGAAGATAATTGCAAAAACCGCTACTATTGAGGGGGGCAAACAGAAACACTGTCCCTCCCTGCAATAAAGGGGGCCACTGTTGGCCCCAGTGGAGGAACCAGTTCATTCATTAGTTTTGTCCCTCACTCTGTAAATTTAAACAAAACCCTGTATACAAAATCATTACCCTGCCTTTATATTATTAATGATTAATCAATCAAACTACATTGGTTAATCTTACTGAGATTCCTCGTTCTGCCTCATAAATTCTGTGGTCACTGTGTAACAGACCTGCATTATTAACGTGTGTTGCCATGGTAACATAGTGACAACCATACCATGTCAATAGTCACTGTATGGTACAGCGCTCGTGGGGTGGCTCCTCATTGGCAGGGCTGCTGGAAGTCTGGGTTTTTCTTTTGCCTTTAGTTGGGGCAGCTGAACCATGATCTATAATGTGCTGCAGTAGGTCTTTACTCTCACTAGGTGGCAGGTTGTAGAAGAAGTACTGCGGAGTCATCTGAATAAACCTGTCACAAACAAATAGTTTCACCAAAATAAGAATGTATTCAAAAACAGCTTCAAATGAATCAGGAATTACTTTCTAGCCCTTATGAAAGGACAACCTCATCCAAAAATGCACACAATACAATAAAGGAAATTTCAAGTGTTTTGATTTTTTCTTATAATACAAATGACATTGGGAACTGAGGCTGTCAGTCCCCAACATTGTGCCTAATGTCTCACAAGAATTAAAGTCATAAAATAATTTGTTTTTCTCTTTTAGGCCCTGTGCTTTAGGATCAATCTCTGTGTAAGCAGGGCGACCTTCTGGTTAAACCTCTTCTTCCTTACTTGTCACACATCAAGCTACAATATACTAATAACAAGTGCAAAACACTACATCTGTTTAGTTTGTAAGTAGCTTTCGTTTTGGGTAATTCTTATACCTTAAGTTACAAAGTAGTACAATAAAGTTATATAGTCATTTCTGGAACACAAATACAGTTGGGCATTCATCGCAAACATTAACCATCATTCAGTTAAATCTTGTGCTAACACACCAAGCATTATATAACCCAAAGCTTAAACTTACTCATGCGGTGATATCTGTGAGACAGTTGTAATGCAGTTGTTTTCTGACAGTGTATGCTCATGGTACAGAACCCATTCTGGAGGATCCTTCTTGTACATCTCAGTACCATAGCCAGACAGTGGGTGGATCTGAGCCACATGCTTATGGGTAAGCATGAAGTAATTCCCTGAGCCGTCAATGTCCCTGGCCACCTGGAATATGCCAGACAGAGAGGAATAACAGGAAATGCATTAAAGCATTCAGGCAGTGTTACACTGAAGTGAAACTGGGGCACTAAACACACTAGAAATGTAAAGTGCACAATGCTATTTACTAATCTGGCTTAATCATAGACTTTACCATCCCAATGCGATAATTTGAGAAAACGAGGGTACTATTTTTCCCCTGGTTTGCATTAAGGCAGTCTCATCTCAGTGCATTTAAGAAAGAGATCTGGTCTTTTAATCTGTCATGTTTCATTTATTGTTAATAAAAACATTATGCTATTTCTACATGTTATTTCTACATACCTGCATGAAGAATCCAGCTAGCAGGGCACGTTTGATGTTTACGCTGTTGCTTTTGGAGCCAAAAGCCGGTAAGGACACGGGCAGCTCTATTCGCTTCAGAATTTCGGTCAGCTCAGAGCGTATCGCGTCTGCTTTCTGAAGAGCGGCCAGGCTCAGGAAATGATCTTCGCACCAGCGTTCCACATTACAGACTAAAGATGGAAGAAATGTTTGCATTAGAGAAGGTTCTGAAGTTCAGGCTTTAATATGAACTCACCGGGACTAATGCTAAAAGCCTAAGTGAATATTGTTGACATCGGTGGTCTGAGTGTGCGAATGGACAATTCTGTTCTTTGATTACAGTCTATATTTTTAGTAATATATTACAATCCTGTATAGTCCATAGATATTAGTTATAAAACTATGCTTTGATTCACAAATTACGCTCACATCGATTATCTTTAGCATATCTGTAGGCATTATAGATGTTTATGAGAGTGAAGTGGTCTCCCTCTGCATGCTGGAAGCTCTGATGACACAGTAAGGCTTTTTGCCTCAGCTCTGCTGCAGGTGTAAGAAAACTTCTTGGAGCTAAATGAGAAACATAGAGATGATAAAGGTTTGTAATCAATCTGAGGTGCAATTTTCATTTCTTATTCCAGATAATTATATCAAAGAATGATTAGTTGGACAGTTCAACCAAAAATAAAAAATCTTGCATCATTTACTTATTTCAAATCTATTTACTTTGCTTTGAAGAAGACAAAACAAGGTATTTAGAAGTACACTGGTAACCAAACAAGTGTGGCACTCATTGATTTTCACTGTATGGTCACAAAACCACTGAGATCACAAAAATGTCATTTAGATTTGGAATGACATGAGGGTGAGTAAACAATGGCAAATTTTTCATTTTTTAGTGAACTATCCCTTTAAATATGCCAGTAATATGATCTTGACTTAACTATTGTATAAATGTTTACATTAGAAGTACCTATAATTTGGTTAGTACAACAGGTTTGTTTACACTGGAACATGAATTACCTGTTAGCATGGCAGCAATGATCAGCACTTCACTGACACAGTCAAACTCACAGGACGCAAGCAAAGTCTTGGCCATCTGTGGCTCAAGAGGAAACTCTGACATTATAATTCCGATCTCGGACAGATTTCCATCATCATCTAAAGCAGCTAGGTAGTCAAGTTCCTCTAAAGCTTGCATGAGACCTTCTGGATCTGCGGAGGAGAATTTACTAGATATTAAAATAATATTCACTAGTACAGTAAACAGTGATTTGAAATACATCACGTAGATGATGCACAGCAGGATTTGGGGATGACCAACTGTGGCACTAACACTAACTATTAAGAAAACATTCTAAATAAATTACATTTAATTAATGTAACTGTGCTTAAAACAAAATATTTAACCATACTACAAGGCCAAACAATACACAAAATGATTAACATGGCATAGGATACATTTTGTAACCACAAAAACCAAATGTAAACATCATAGCTTTTTTCCAGGCCCATCAAAAATGCTTTTCTGGTTGATTCCCCTCATAGTACAAACAGTACAAGGTCGACAGTACACAAACAATAATCTCTCAATCATTTGTAGTCTTAACTGAGGCACAAAAGTGCCTCACATGTTTCCTCTAGTACATCATTAGATGATCATCACACCATGTTACTCTTCTACAGAAACACTCTTGTCGAAGCTCTGCTAATGATGTGCTTGCTCTGCAGACCGGTGGGTGTTATGGAAGCAGGTTAGCTCTGGAACAAAGAGCCTAGTCAGAATGCTGTCAGCTCAGCTAAAGCACGGCTCACCACCCCTTAATACCAGAAGTATAAAGGACAGGCCCATCTGCACACTTGCGGTGAGCCAAGAGAACCTGGATGATCCCAGTAATGCTGCTGTAAACAGTTTGGTACTGAACAGCCTGTTTGTGTTCAGGCCTTCCAGAGATAGATTACTTGATTACTAGATAGCCTATGTGAGGGATTCTTTATAACAATAATGAATCATTATCTTGAATGACATGACAAACATGGACACACTCACTGTTTAAAATTAGTGAGCTACATAGATTACTTTGTATGGCACCTTAGATTTACTTTGAAGGAGAGACCAAAGGGCCAAAATTTCATAGAGACTTCAGTGAGTAGTTAACTTACTGTGCATTCAGAGCTATGCATTTTATCAGTATGCATATTTCCAGGGACTCAAACCCAAGACTGTTGCCCTGACGACTCAATGCTCTACGAGTTGACCTACTGGAACACTCTAACTGCTGCAAAGCTTCATGTTAAAAACTGAAGACCTCGGTTGCACAGCAATGTCTGCTTGTGTATTT
>JAZGTI010011408.1:0-16664 GCA_036877585.1 Botia kubotai
TTCAAAGAGAGAGAGATTAACTTTGAAACAGAGCTGTCCAACCTGCGAGCAAATCTAGAAACCAGACTGGAGATATCAGAGAGTGAGAGAGAAAAGACCATCAATGATCTCAACTTAGAATTACTGAGAAGGACCACAGAGCTGGATGAAATGAGAGCAAAGCTTGCTGCTGAAGAAAGAGAGAAGAATGAAGGGCTGGAGAAATTCAGGGAAAGAGAGATAACGTTTGAAACAGAGCTGTCCAACCTGCGAGCAAATCTAGAAACCAGACTGGCGACATCAGAGAGTGAGAGAGAAAAGAGCATCAATGATCTCAACTCTGAATTACTGAGAAAGACGACAGAGCTGGATGAAATGAGAGCAAAACTTGCTGCTGAAGAAAGAGAGAAGAATGAAGGGCTGGAGAAGTTCAAAGAGAGAGAGATTAACTTTGAAACAGAGCTGACCAACCTGCGAGCAAATCTAGAAACCAGACTTGCCACATCAGAGAACGAGAGAGAAAAGACCATCAATGATCTCAACTCTGAATTACTGAGAAAGACCACAGAGCTGGATGAATTTATGGATAAACTTGCAGCCGAGGAGAAAGAAAAGCAAAAGACATTACAAGAAACACAAACAAGCTTTGAGACAGAGCTGGGCAATTTGCGAGTATCTCTGGAAGCTGCAGAGAAACAGAAAGAGGATATGTCCAAGAAACTGGAGGAGGAGGTTGCAAGTCACATGGAAGACTGTCACCATTTCCAGGAGAAGATTGATGAAATGGAGAGAGAGAGGGAGGAAAGATCTAACAGCGAACAGAGTAATTTAGAACAGATGCAAAATGAGCTGAAGTTCTTGAGAGAGAGCTTGGACACCAGCAACGAGAAACAGAAAGCAGGACTACAAGCCAATGATATACTTGAGAAACTTTGGAGAGGACTTCAATCTTTAACAACTGCTAGAGAGACAGAAACAGAAATATCCATTCCTACTGATCCTGCACAGTTTTTAGAGATATTGCCCACCTTGGAAGCCCAGCTGGGTGATCTCACAGCTAAACAGCTAGAGAATCAAACTTGCATGTCTCAGTTTACGCTCACTCTTCAATCTTTGCAAGGTAAACAACCTAGGAGAGCCAAATTCAAAGCACTTTGTTTTGAGTAAAATGTCATTAAAATCAGTTTATCAGCCAAAGTCACACCATAGAGCAGATAGATACACCATAGACACACCAGAGTTATTTACACATACAGAGTTTGTACTGTGATTACAAAGTAATTGTTTTTATGCATCTGATGCTCTAGGTCAACTGGATAAAAGCACTACTGACAGAGAGGAAGCAGTTGCTAGGATACAGCAACTGGAACAACAACTCACTCTGCAGGTTGGTGGATTGCAAAACTTTGTTGGAGTTTTAACATTCTGCACAAGACACTGATAGACGTTTGCTATGTTAATAAACATTTGATATTTGAAACAGTTGTTCTGTTGGATTTTTGATCCAATAATAAAAAGCTTAGGCAAGCATCACTTTAACTTAGGCAAAGTTGAAGGTGTCTGAGAAATACCTAAATATTATATATTATTTAAGCCGCCTTGGAGACGTTGGCAGCCTCAATGAGAGGTTAAATATGGTGAAATAGGATCTTATAAGGTCAGAAATAATCTGCAGAAATAATCACTTGTTTTGTCTACTGGCCCCACTGGTCCACACATATATGGGTATTGTACAGTCATAATTATGAAGTTAATAAATGTCAGTTATTGCGTTTACATATTTGCAGTTTTTGTGGATATTCAACTAGTGCACTCTAAACAACCAAGCAAGTGTTTAAGGGTGCTGTTTATTGTAGCTGAGGCTTGTGTTTCTAGGTTGCTGGTGGATCATTAGGTGATCATGTGACTGACCCATCTGTGAGGGATTTGAACAGGGCACACCAGGGTGAGTTGGCCTTTGAATAGCTGAACTGTTATGTACTTTGGACTGCTGTTTGTCTTTTAGCAACACTCCTACCATGCGTCTGAATGCTTTACTGTATAGTCCCTGCCCTTTAGTGTTGTAGTTACTGATTAGTAAGTGTAGCGATGTTTGTATTTGTTCAACAGTTAGGGTGACTTGACAAACGTTTCCTCTACCAGCCCCAATCCAAAGGGCTTGAACACAACACAAAACACAAAGATATGCAAAGCAATATGCAGCTTGAAGCCTAAAATGCACGCTCATGCTTATATTTTGTGCAATTTGTAATTATTTACATCTCAGTATGTTTTTATTCACTTTTAGATGATAGTGGAGATAGACATAATTCAGGAAGTGCATCACAGACAGATCGGATACTAACACTGGAGGAGCAACTTGCGGACAGAGAAAGGGAGCTTTCTGCTCTCAGAGAGAAACTGTCACTCACCAAAGAACAAACTCTAAAAACCCCAGAGATTGAAAGTGTGGACAGTGTAACTGCAAGTGACATGCACAACAACTCTGCAGCTCTGTCTGAACCTCCTAAGGACACACACGAAGAGTCAACACTGCTGGCAGTAGACACTTCAGTTCTGTCTGTTACTGGTGGCAATGAGAGCAGCCCTGAGCTTATAAGACCTCAGCCTGAGTCCCCTGGAGAATCAAAGGGTACTTCCTCAGATGAAATGGTAACCAGCAGTGATTCAGAAGTAGCTCATAGTAGCTGGACTCTTCTGGAAGCAGTAAACCAAGATGGGACTCAAGAGTGGTCCCCCCAGGTTCAGGACTTTGCCTCATTACGCTTATCCTCTCAATCTTGGGATGAGGCCTGTGATGAGCGGGTCACATCACATAGCTGCATAGTGGATATTGAGTCACAATCTTTAGATGTCCATGAAACTGTACAGGTATGTATTGGCCAGCAGCAAGGAAGTCTGCTAAATTCTGATTCAGTCACTAGCCAGGCTTTTGCACAGATTTTAGCAGACGAGATTCAGAAAAGGTACAGTGAACTCCTGGGAGAGCTTCAGCAGTTCAGAGACTCAGCAATACAGTCACAGGAGAAAGTTCATCAACTAGAAGAGGACATTGAGGCATTCAAAGTTTCCAAAAATGAGGTTGAGTCAAAGGCTATCATTTATGAGAAAGAGCTTTTGGAAGTAAGGTCATTGATCCAGCAAGAAAAGGTAGAAGCACAAAATGTTGCTGAGCGGTTTCAGAACTTGCAAGAAGAGGTTTGCTCCAAAGATAAGCAGATACAAACCATCAAAGCAGATTTAGATGAAGCTCAGCAAAGACTTTTTGAACAAGAAGGCCAAGCTAGAATGCTGACTGCTCAGCTTGCGGACAGAGAGATAACCTCCATTGAACTGGAGAGGAAACTATTGGCCATAGAGGAAAGGTTACTGTGCATCTCTCAGGAGGCTGACATGACCAAAGCTGCTCTCGTTGACAGGACTGCTGAGCTGGAAGACCTACAAAAGTGTCTTTCACAAAAAGACCAGGAGATGATGGATCTCAGTGAGAGCATGACTGGTAAACTACTCCAGGCTGGAGAGGAAAAGTTCACAATATCCAGTGAACTCAAAAAGCTAAAAGAGCAAGTTTATGAATTAGAGAGAGCCAGGGATGACCATCAGAAAACCATAGAGGAAAAAACAGCAGAAAATGAAAAGCTTGCTGCATTACGTAAGGAGAAAGAGGACTTGGTTGCGCAACTGGCTGCAAAAAAGAAAGATGGAGAACAGGTCAAAAGAAAGCTGCAGGCAGCTCTATTCCAACGAAAGGATTTGATGAAAAAAGTTGCAGAGTTTGAAAAGGAGGCTGAGAGCAGGGAAGAAAAGGAAAAAGATGACAAGGAAGAAATGACTCAGTTTAAAAATGAAATCAAGAATAAAGATCTGGAAATAGAGAAATTTAAGTCTTTGTTGCAGGAGACCAGAGATGTCTTAAATTTGAAAGAAGAGACACTTACAAGTCTGCAACAAAAAATCTACAACCAAGATCAAGCACTGAGTGAGTCACATGCAGAAATACAAAGACTGACAGAGCAATATGTAAAAATGAATGAACAACAAATTTTGCAGGTGAATGAGGGCAAAAACAGTCTTCTTTCACAGATAGCATCTATGGAATCAGAAATTGAAAGATTGCATAAAAAGCTTCAGGAAGCTACTGATGCTCACGAAAACGCTGTAGTAAAAGCTCAAGAGAAAGACCGTCAACATCTTGAGGACATAAAACAACAAAAAGAGGGTTACAGTGACCTTCTTAAGCGCTTCCAAGATGAAGAGAGTGAGAAAGCGGGGTTATTAAATCATATTAAGGAGCTAGAAGGTCAGCTAGAAACACAGAATGCTGCAGATAATGTGGTGAGTGTTAACATGGGGGAAAATATTGGTTCTACCTCACAGAATGTAGGGAAACTAGAAACAAACGATTGGGTTCAGGAGGACTGGGTGGATTTTGTTTCTGCTGAAACTGAGACACAACAACAGCATGAAACTGGTCAGCAGTCTAAACAACCATCAGTGAAGGATCATGAGGCTATTGTCTGTGCTCTTCAGGAGGAGTTAAAAGTTGCGCAGACTGCCCGTGCCGAATTGGAGTTGCATCTACAAGAGAACCAATCACTTACAGATAGCAAAGTCAAAGAGCTTGGCCAAGAACTGGAAGCCCTGAGAGAAAAGGAGAGGCAGATTGATGGTCTGACTGAAGAGATGGGAGTTCTTAGGGAGAAGTGTCAGAAAGCAGAAGCTCATGCAGAGGCATTGAAAGCAGAGGTTGATCAGGCTTGGGAAGCAGCTAAAAGAAGCATCTCAGAGGGTGAGTCCCCCATCAAAGCCCTTCAGTCAGAAGTAGAGGAATTTAAACAGTTTCTAAAAAACAAGAATGATGAGATTGTTGATTTAAGCCAGCAGCTTAGTGAACAAAATTCCCTTCTACTTAAGATGCAGGAAACTATGATAGAAAAAGATCAGCGGATTGCGTCCCTACAGGAAGTACTTAAAACTGAGCAAGATAGGGTTCAAAAACTGGAAGCAGACATGCCTCAACGAGAGGTAGAAGAGAAGGGTAACAGTGCCAAACTTCAACAGCTTCAGCGTAAACTGCAGGCTGCTCTTGTGTCACGTAGGGAGGCACTCAAAGAGAACCAGGGCCTGAAGGAGGAACAGGCTGCTGCTGAGAAACTTAAATCAGAGCTACAGCAGAAGCTTGAGTTTGTGGAGGTGGAGCTGAACAAGTCAAAAGAAGAGAGGGAGAAGTTAATTAAAGAGGTAGATCGAACTTTGTTGGAAAACCAGAGTCTCAGTGCATCCTGTGAAAGCCTTAAGCTGGCTATGGAGGGTATTCTGAATGAGAAAGATGCATGCAAACATCAGGCTGAGAGTGCCAAAGAGGAAGCACAAAAAGTGTGTAGGCAATTAGAAGAGAAAATACAATGCATGAAAGAGGAGTATGAAACCCTCTTAAAGTCATATGAGAATGTAAGTGATGAGGCTGAACGAGTAAGGCGAGTGCTTGAAGCTGCTCGACAAGAGAGGCAAGAGTTAACAGCCAAGGCACGTGCTCATGAGGCAGCCAGACAAGAGGCAGAGAGGTTAGCAGAGGAAGCAGTGAAGGAGGTGGGTGTTGTGAAAGAGAAGATGAGAAAGTTTGCCAAGGTCAAGCATCAGAAGATTATAAATCTAGAGGAGGAAAATGAACGACTCAGGGAGCAAGATGATAAGAAAGGGATCAGACATGCTGAAACCGATCTGAAAACAGAGCTTGAGAAAATTAAAGAAGAGCTTGAGATCTTGAAATCAAATTATAATATTGTTATGCATGAGAAGAACTCTTTAGAACAGCAAGCTAAGGAGTTGAGACAACGTTTGATTGAGGACACTGACGGAAATAGCAGTAAAACTTTCCACGGTTCCATGGAAATCATTAAGGAAGTTAAAGTTGTCACACAACAGAGAGGTCCTGATTTAACAGAAAAACAAGAGTACTTGGGTGATGGCAGTTTCCCAGAAACTAATTTACAGATGCAGCCAGAAGAATCCACTGCTCCTGTTCTTGAACACAAAGTCATAGAACTGCAAACAAAGAATGAAATGACTGCTCAAACAGAGGAAAGGCTTAGAGAACTGGAGAACTCTCTCAGAACAGCAGAGAGTAGGGTAAGGGAACTTGAAGCTGCTCTTGAGAATCAACTAGAATTGGCAAACAAGCAAGAATCCATGGTTAATGCAGAATTGGCTTTCCTCAAGAAGCACCTTCAGGAGTGTTTAGAAAGAGAAGAGACTCAGAAGGAAGAGATCTCTAAAAAAGAGACCCAAATTCAGGAACTTCGTACTAGCTTAGAGGCTGAAAGGGATGACCTGGAGGAACGGTTGATGAACCAGTTGGCTCAACTTAATGGCAGCATTGCAGGCTATCAGCAAGAAGCAGCTGACAGCCGTGATCGGCTTGCAAACATGCAGTGGGAACTGGAGAAACTAAAGAGAGAGCAAGCTGAGCTGGAGGCTGAAGTAGCAAGCGAGAAGGACCGGGCAGCAAGGATGGAAGAGGACATGAGACAGGTCAAACAAGAGAGAGTAGAGTCCGAGGCAGGCAAACAAAGAGAGTTTGAGCAAAAGTTAAAATCGGTACAGAGGTTTAAAGAAGGTAGTCAAAACAGAACACGTCAACTTGAGGAACTGCTGAGGGAGAAGCAGTTAGAAGTCCGTCAGCTTCAGAAAGACTGCATTGAGTACCAAGAAAGAATCAGTGAACTGGCTAAAGAAGTGAAGTCATTGTTGTTGGTTAGAGATGAGGTGCGTGCAGAACTTGAGGCAGCACACATGGAGATTTCAAAGATATTACAAGAGAGAACAAATATTGAATCTGAGCTTTCAGTTTGTAAAAGGAAACTTGACTTGGCACTGGAAGAGACAAAACAGAGCCAGGCAGACAAACTATCGGCTGAACAAATGGCACAACATCGAGAAGCAGAATTGCAAGCAGATGCAGAGCGTACCCTTGATGATGTCAGATATCGTCTTGGAGCGGAGCTTAAACAGATGGAATTGAGACTAGAGAAGGCCTACAGGGAACGGGAGAGGCAGGAAGAGGCAACTCTGGAGGAAAGGAGCATTGCTGAGGCTGCAAACAAGAATGCCCAAGGAATGAAGACCCGTTTAGATGAGGCATTGGCTCGGTTGGCTGCCTTTTCACGTTCCATGTCCTCCCTGCAGGACGATCGTGATCGAGTGCTGGATGAGGCCAAGCAATGGGAAAGTCGTTTTCATAATGAACTACAGGAAAAGGAGGCTGATGTTCGGGAGGCCGAGAACCGAGCTAAAGAACTTGCTGAGCAACTGCAGGTGGAGACCTCACACAAAGAGGAGCTGCAGAGTTTATTGGAAAGGTTTGAGTCTATATATTTCACTCAGATTTCATTTCAAATTTAGTAGTTGTTTTAATTTTGTAAATATCAGTAATAGACCATATGTTTTTATGTCTTCAGGATGCAGAAAGCAGAGCACAACCTACAGCTTGAGTTAACTGAGACAGAAAGGAAACACAGTGAACGCCTTGAAACTCTTGAGAAAAAAAGAAGTGATCTGCAGCAGAATCTCGTTGAAGTCGAGACCAACCAAGTCCAGACTCACTCCCAGCTGACTTCGTTAGAGGCAGAAGCAGAGGGGCTACGCAACCGTTCCAAGGCTCTAGAAGAGGCTGTGGGCAAACTTCAGAGTGAGGTTAATGAGGCACGTGCAGTGATCAAAGAGCGAGAGGCAGAAGAGAGAAGACTCTGTTTGAGACTGGAGCAACTGGAGACAGACTTGGGCTCTTCCAAGAACCTCACTGAAACCCTTCAGGCATCATTGGATGAAAAGGAGAAGAGACAAATGGAGCTCCTTTGTGAGAAAGAGCAAGCTGTGACACAGGTACTCCCTATACCGAATACTAGAAATTATTCCCAGAAACAAATGCATGGGCATTAATTTATTACTTATACATGTATTTAGTAAAATGCTGTAAAATGTTATCTATCTTTTTATTTCAGGCTGTAGAAGAGGCCAGGAAAGATGCAGATGAAAGGGCAGAATTGGCAGAGAAAAAGTTGGAAAAGAGGGAAGAGAAGTTGTGTGCCTTAGAAGAGAGGCTCCATAAAGCTGAGGAGGATGCCTTCCAGAGCAGAGCTCAACTAGAGTCCTTCACCAAGGCTATGGGCTCCCTGCAGGATGACAGGGACAGAGTGCTCAGCCAATACAAGCAACTAGAGGAGCGACACCTACAGGTAGAATGTTGTTTTAATTATTAAACAAATTTCAAGTCTGTCTTGTGCGTAACAGCGGTAGATTTTATGGGCTTCTTTCTCACAGAGTATCCCAAGCAGACGCAACGCTGTGACAATAAACTATATCTTTTCTGTTCTAGCCTAACCATGGATTCTACTGTTTCTGTGATGTTGCACCTGACAGTTTATGTATTCATTGTGATTTATTAAAAGGGTTTATTCTGAGTTTGTATATAATTGTTCATGACTTTACAAGCCATAATGAAAGCAACAACTACCTCAGATGTTAAAAATAACTTTAAGCATAGAATGTTAATTCTATGTAAACAAAGTATAATACATGACAAGTATTGTGTCAGTCACATAATATGTTGGCTATTTTGAGTAATTAATAATTTGAATATGCACATACTTTTTCTTAGGGTCGAGACAACAGTGTGTATGCAGAGAGAGAAACCACCCACATGCTGTTTTGATTGACTGTGATTTTTGTGCATTGTGTCTGGTGTGAACAGACAAATTCCTTATTGCTAGAATTTTGTCACATTGCGTCTGGTTAGGACACATCATTAAAACATACTTATAATGCAAACATAGAGATGAAAGTCTGCAATAGTTCAATAATGACAGTTTTGCTTCACAGTTTTTGGAGAGAGAGAGTTATGTGTTATGTCAAACTGAATGAATGCGTTAACAACAATAAACAATGTAAAAAATGATGACGTTAAACACATTTCATTGCATGCATTAGCAAATCACATTTAACATGCATTGTTAATTCAAAGCATTTATAATAACTCGTATGTCTTTTTCCTTTAGTTTATGATGGAGAAGGACAACCTTATCCAAGAGGCTGCAGGTGAGAACAATGGGTTGAAGGAGGAGCTTCGAGCCCTGCTGTCACAGCGGGATGATCTCAATGCTGAGAATGCCAAGCTGTCTGCCCAGCTTCATGGCTACAGAAATGACCTGAACCAAGTTCTTGCCATGAAGGACTCCCAACACAAGCAGATTCTTGCTGCCCAAGTAGAACGCATCAGTGTCTTGGAGAGAGAGAAAGAAGAGCTTGATAATTATATTCAAGCTCTGGTAAAGGACAGACAAGCATCAGGAAAGGTACCACTAGTGGAGCAGGAGATCTTGAGCCAAGCCAGCAAAGAAAGCATCAAAGTCAACAAACATGATGCGCCGGGGGCTGAAGTGGAAAAGCTAAGGGAGCAGCTCCAAGCTGCAAGAAAGCGCATGACTACCTTGGAGGAGACCTTGAACCTGGAGAGGGAGGCCCAGGCAGCCCACAGCAAAGAACTGAAGGAGCTTAGATGGGAGGGTGGTGTTCTGCGAACTGAGGCTGAAACAGCAGAAGAGAGGGTGGCGGAGCTGGCACAGGACCTGTTGATGATGGAGCAGCAGCTTCTGGGGGCGAGGGAAGAAGCAGTGCAGCTTCGGTCTCAGAACGAATCCTTTGGTCAAGCCATGGCCTCTCTGCAGGATACACGAGATCAGGCTGTCAGTGAGGCCAGGGAACTGCAGCAACGTCTGGATGACGTGAACCGGACAGGCCGCTTGTCGTCTCCCCCTAGTGGCTCGAAAGGAGAAGTTTGGAGCCTGAAAAATGCACTATCAGCACTACAGAATGACAGGGAGCGAATGGTACTGACCCAGTATTATTCATCTTATGATGTTAATTTGTAAGAACATTGGTATGACAGTGATGTAATGTGTTTGTTTCTAAATTCTGCACGCGTTTAATATTTGCAACTGAATAATTACCTTGTTTCTCAGTTGGAACAGCTGCAGTTGCAGCGGTCTGAATTGGATCGACTCGGATCAAGTGAACCATCTAGGATTTCTCTGGCTCTCGAGGAAGAGAGAAGAAGGGGAGGGGAAAGAGAGAAGAAACTCATGGCAGAGTTTAGGGACCGAGAAGCTCAAATGGAGAGAGATAAGCAGGAACTGGAGATGCTCAGGTGAGACTCAAGGATTTAAAGGACCTTTTTTCACTGCCGCCATTGTGACATTACGATGGTAGTCAAAATGTAAAGAGCATTTAAAGAACATGACTTTATGAAATGCACTGTGATGTCGTTTTGGGACTTATTCAGTTTCTTCTTAATGTTTGTCTAGGCTAGAGAGGTTGGACTGGCAGGGCCAGGCTGAGATCCTGAAGCAGCAGACCCTGGCCACACTCTCAGACAGGGACCAGCAGGTGCGGCAGCTTACTGTCATGCTAGAGGAGGCGAGGGCATCCAAGCTGCGGCACGAATACACACAAAGACAGGTGAAAGCAATGGTCACTAAACAAAGTTCTGGATCTGTTTGTCTTATATTGACCTTGTCTTTTATTCGGTGTCCCATAGGGCGGCCTTGCAGTAGACGCTGCCCCCGGTGGTCCTCTGGAGCACACTGAGGGATTTAAGGCTGAGTGTACTGAACTCCAGAGAAGGTACAGCTGCCACGTTTAGTCTTATCATTAATTATACAGAGCCACATGATCCACGCACACTTTCTTTTTCACCTGTGTCACAGTGATGGCGGTCACAGACAACATCTCACACTTCGCATATACTGCTTGTACAGTATGTTAGAGGAATTTAGCTAAATATTCCTAAAATATTCAGTCACTATTATGATCAGCAGTCAAATTAGAACCCCGTTCAGTCAACAATTGGTTTCACCCAGGTAAATTGATTGCTAAGCAACAATACAGATGAGGTTATCAAGAATTTGTGTAATTATACAGTTCTTAAACGTAGTAATTGCTACCAGTCAATAAACTTAACAGCTCTCTTGGATAGCTAGATATGAATATATGAATAATAGACTTGTAAATCATGATCAATTACAATAATAGATTGTAAATCATTTACAATTACAATAATAGGTTGTAAATCATTTATAATTACAATAATAAGGTTGTAAATCATTGTTTACATGGCAAAACTGCATGTCTCGTAAGGAAATTTCATGTCTTTTATCTGTTGCTGTACACTAACGTTTCTGCTCTGTGTGTTTCACAGGCTGGATGAGGAGACAGAACAGCGACTGAGAGTAGAAGAACAGCTTATTGCTGCCCAGGATCGTCTCAAAAGGTTTGACCCTAATCTTAGATGAACGAGATCACCCAAAAATGAAAATAACTCGTCCTAATGTCTGTTCCAAACCTCATGACTTTGCTATTTTGAGCACAAAGAGATGTTAGGCAAGCATTAGTGACACTTCTGGTACTCATTTACTTTTATTGAGAAGCAGTTTTGAGAATGGTTGTGTTATATTTGGAAGAACCGAATTTTCATTTTTTGGGTGAACTCCCCCTTTACCATCAACTGCCTGATTTTGGCTTTGGGAGTTCATGCTTTAGATTGCCATAGACATGATGCTCACAGTGTGATGACACAAGACCACGGCAAACACAAGACCATGGCTAAATTATTATGAAATAGGATAAATTATTTAAGTAGTACTAAGTAAATATACAGCAAATGGTGTTTGCAACCCATTATATCCAAATGAAACAGGATATTCAATGAGACTGTCTTTTTTTATCCATATGGGATTGACTGCATGTAGAGGAGAGGCTGAAATAAAGGCCTTGGGGACAACAGCCAAAATTTAAATCTAATTAAACTAATTTAAATCATTTAAGTCTGTGAACATTTCCTATAACTAAGACAATGAACGGTTTATGAACCACTAAACATTAAAAATGTATTTTCTATGTTCTTTACAGTTACACACAAGGGGAATGGCAGACAGCGTCAGAAGCGATGATGTCAGAAACTGCAGTCCTCATTGAGCCACCAGAAAGCGCCATTACACGGGTAAATTCAAACCCAGTCACAACAAGGCAACTGTAAAAGCAATAAAGCTCTTAGAAAGCTGTTGAAATGATATGTATTGTGAAATGCGCTATACAAATCAATGTAAACCCAGATAGTTTTAATGGGCTATTTTTATCAATTTCTTCGTATGTCCCTCAGACCCGTAGCGGTGGACCCGGGCTGCTGCGGATGCTGCGTGTGGCGTTCTGCTCGCGTCAGCGCACGCCTTTGCTGATGTCACTCTACCTGCTAACTGTTCACATTCTGTTGCTGCTGTGCATGGGAGGATACCTGTGAGACACCTGTGCATGGGAGGATACCTGTGAGACACCTGTGCATGGGAGGATACCTGTGAGACACCTGTGCATGGGAGGATATACCTGTGAGAGACAGCCGGCTGTTCTTGGGACGAACAGTTACTCATTTACTGATTATTCAGAACAATTAAGAAACACAGGGTTAAACCATTTACATTTGTAGAAAACCACGTTTCCTTGCTTAATTACCAAAGTTACAGCTAATCAGACCAGTAACATTAGAGCACTACCTGCACTTCCTCAAGAACATGATTTTACCTGCAAGTAGATTCTCATGAATGAAGGGCTTTTTTGGCATATTTTTAACGTCAGTTCACAAACAAATGTCATGTCATCCCAAACCTGTATGACGGTTTTCTTCTGTGGAACACTAAAGAAGATATTTCGAGAAATGTCGCAGTGGTTTTGTGTCCATACAATGGAAGTCATTTGGTTACCAGCACACTTCAGAAAATCTTATTTTGTGTACCTTAGAAAAGTGTCATACAGGTTCGAAATAACGTGGGTGAGAAAATGAAAGAATTTTCATTTTTGGGTGAACTATCTCTTTAAATATAATTTGGAAACTGGAAATGAAGCTGACACTGTACAGGGTCAATATTCTTAATGCATAAGGGTCGTGTATCCCCATTTCTCTCTCTGATGAGGTCTTTGACTGTTTTTATGGACAACTTAATAGCACAGAAACATCGCCTACTAACAGTAGATGGCTTTGACCACAGTCCAACTTCCTGTTATTTGTTTAGTTGTTATCATTAGTTTTCCATTCATAAAACGGAGGCATTCAGATCAAATGTAACAGAACAGCCGATACAAACACTACATCTCTGTTAGACAAGAGACATCAAATGTCGTTTAGCAACAGTCTCAGTGTCTGACTCGACAGTCTATAGCTTTTTATCCCCTTTCACAGCAGAATAGTTTGCCAGCTCGGTGCAATACTGTCATGTATATTTGTTTGTTTTAATCTGTATTTTTGGATTATTGGGTTTGCTGTTGTTTTAACACTACACATCATGATTGTTTGATCTTGACTACTGTTCCATTTCTTTTCAGTTGCTTAAATGAAAGACTTTGAACTTGGTTCATATGATTTCATTTTACATTTTGATTCTGTTCCAGGATAGTCATTAACGCTCAGCTTCAATGTCAGTTTTTTTTTTTGAAGCTGAACACACTTCCTACTGTCAATTTTGATCTGTCAGGTCTTTATAGGGCTGGAGTAGATTGCAGGTTAAATGGTAACATGGTCTCTGTTCAGTGAGATTTTAAGCACAGCCCAATGAGTGTTTTATCTGTAAAATCTGTGTAAATGATCCTTTCCCTCCTGTTACCCTGTTGTAGGGGCTATTTTTCGGAAATAAAGTTTATTTATGGGAAGACACGTTGTGGTTTTGCAAAACTTTAGAAATGAAAAAGTTGCTGATACAGATTTCTAGATTTTACTAGATACAGATTTTTCTACAGATTTTCATCACTGACATTAAGATGGTGGATAAGGGTTGGTGGAAAGGAACATGGCCAGGCCTGTTTCCCACCACCTTTGTGCAGCTCATGTAGTTAACTATTGAGGATTGCTAGCCTCCCTCCAAAGACAGAACTATGTTCCAAATAGCATATTAACATACATACAATTCGGGTTGTCACAATACCATAAACACGTTACGATACTATACCAGCTGAAGTATCACGATACCATGCGATATTGTATTCTTAATTCAAATCTATGAAATGAAGCCATTTTCAGAAATACAAAGATGTAAATGAAAACAGACCAAATTGTCCTCAGAATCTGTTGGCATTCACAGCAGCAGGGGCGGTTTTAGGCACGGGCGAATGGGGCAGCCGGTGTGGCATTTTTTCATGACACGTGGGGGGTGGCACACGAACTTGGAGGAAAAAAAAATCATCTGTGCCGCTAAGCGTTTTTCTGTTATCTATGAATAATAGCGTTTTTCTATTATCTCACAAGCTGAGTGAGTGGTGGTGGGGTGGGGGAGGGGTGGCGTGTAGGGTTTGGTGGGTATTAGTTGTTGTTGGGGAGGGGGGGGAGGGGATGCACACTGTCATCAATAGGTTTTCCACTCTCATCAGGTAAAAATCTGATGTAATTCCATATTTCGCTACGTGAGTTGCTCTTTTTTAGGAGACTGTCGTGGTCAACCGTTGTATGCAAATTCATTGTATTCACAGGAACAGACAATTGCACATTAAAAACTAACTGAAACAGATGCGTGTTTGAACTGAAGCATCAGAAAACGCACAATACCATACAAGGCATATAAGGCGTGATTTCTGCACAGTATATTGAGCACTTCAAGGACACGCAGAAAGAAGATGCAAAAAAAGACGCTATATTATTTATTTGCAGGCACAAGTGTTCGAACATTTTAGCAACTGCACCACAGGCCACATACAACATTACTTACGGTAGAACCGCAATGACGATACTACCGTTTAAAAAATAGTGGCACCGCTAGTATTTTGGACCCTTAGTATCGCGATACTACCGTAGTGCCAGTAAACCGTGCAACCCCACATACAATTACTTTTCCTTGTATAAGTTGTGCAGAATACCGCATCCAGTGCAACGTCCCTGATTTGACCTTATATTGTTGTGATATTTTTGTCTCATTATGGGAATTGTAATTTTTATTTTCCGGGTATAACAGAAAAAACAAACTTGTATACAAGAACAAACATGAGTGTATTGTTAAGTGTATTTATTAAGCTTAAAACACATGCATGCGTTATTCGGTCTGCAGTGAAAATACACTTAATACAACCAAAAAATCAACCAGATCAAAATAAAGAAAACATGTTTAGCCCAAAAGAAACATACATGTATTTGGAGCATTTTATTTTAGCATTTGAAGAGCTGGCCATTTAACACTGAATCCAGAGGACTAAAAAAGGCTGTTGACACTTCTCATATTAGCCAGTGAACCGAAGGGCCTTAAATTCTGGTCCCATCACATCTTACATTTGTAATCCAGACATAGTGCTTGCCAGTAAAAAACAAGTATTACATTAAACAAGTATTTGTCTGCACAAGGCTGCATGAACAGTCAATTTAAATACACAAACTGCACATCACAAGGGATGCACATCAAGGCTCCTGTATACAGTTTACAGGAATGTTGTCCATACACAATCACCTCAGTTCATCTACCAGGCCATGCCTTTTTTATTGCTAGGTTTTCCTTTCTTGCCCAAACGTTTGGCTTTCACCTTCTTCATCTGCCTCTGGCTCATCCAGACTGGATACTGTCCTTGATCATCCAGCATCGTCTTTTTATTACGTTTCTTGTCTAAATCCATCTTACCACCATCCACTGCAAAACACCAACAAGATCCATTGATCACATACATTTAGTCCTAAAATTTGTGTTAACAAAAATAACCGCATAATTTTAGCATAATTAAGACATGACGTGATCTCACCATCATCTTCCTGCATCTCCACATCTTCTGGCTTCTTCACCTTCTTAGCTGGCACCACAGTGGCAACCTCAGCAACATCTTTCATGGCGATCTCCCCTTTCTCTCCCTGGCCCAGCACGGCTTTGAGTCGTGCCAGTTCTTTGGGGGCGTTCTTCTTTCTTTTCTCTGCCCTCATCTTCCTCTTCCACTTGCTACGTAAACTCTTTGCCATCCTGATGAAAAACTGAGAACAAAAGTGAGATGCTTAGAAAACAACCATCAAGTTTCACATGCAGAAACTGACAGCTCTGGTTCTGGCTAATGATTATTCCACCCAATGAAAACCATAGCCTCTATTCACTAGAATAATAATTTGACACCATTGACCACAGCATTCTACTAAATAGGCTTAAAAACTGTATTGGCATAAGAGGAACTGCACTGGCATGGTTTAGATATAATATATTTATCTGACCGATTCCAGTTTGTTGCTGTGGGTGAAAGGGTCTCGTGCCGATCACAAGTACAATATGGAGTACCACAGGGCTCAGGTCTGGGGCCCCTACTTTTCACCTTATACATGCTACCTCTGGGAGCAATTATAAAGAGACATGGAGTTAGCGTCCATTGTTATGCTGATGATACTCAGCTATACATTTCTTCTAGGCCCCACGAGACTCATAATTTCACTAAACTGACAATGCATAGTCGATATCAAAACTTGGATGACTAGCAACTATATACTATTAAATTCAGATAAAACAGAACTTTACTTGTTGGGCAAAAACCCTCCACACAGAGAAACATAGAACACTGCCTTATTCTGGATGGATGCTCTATAAAGCCTGCTTCATTAGCCAAAAATCTGGGTGTCATTTTTGATAACAATTTAT
>JAZGTI010011409.1:0-16664 GCA_036877585.1 Botia kubotai
TAGGCAAAAGAGTAATTAAGCAATTTCCAATTTAATAGATATTTAATTTATTTATTTATTCATATACTTTAATATATAAATAAAGAATATAAATATAGTCAGTTAAAGGGCTAACATAAATATATTAAATATATATATATATATATATATAATATAAATTTTACATACATATAACTGTTTTTTGTTGTTGTTTTGAATTGTCATGCAAATGATCAAAGATCATGTGTTAAATGAATAAACCAATCAGAACTATCTAGTTTATAAAGAAATTTAAAGTAAAAGATCAGTTTAAAGTAAAGGCATCACTTTTCCCTTGTTTTAGAATGTTCCACTGGACCTCTAAAGGCCGGTATCACTCTGTGAGGTCAACACTTCGCACATATAAATAATGGAGAGTTTATTTGTCACTGACACACTATCCAAAAGCGCCTTGTAAACACAGATCCATCACTCATTCTGCTGGGAGAACCTTCTCGAATAACCTGAACTATGAAAAGTAATTTCTAGACTATTTGTTCTACTCTTACAATATTCATGTTCTCCGTAACAGATATCATGACATTTTCTTCCTCTGCGTGTGAGGTGAGAGGGAATCCCACGCCAGTGGGAGAGAAAGGGCATTTATTAACCCGCTAAAATAAACATTGCATTTTTAATAGCTTTACCATTGGCTAATGCATCATTCAGCACAATCTGTAATATATAGAGCTTTTTCTCTCAGTAGGAAGTCATGATAGCATGTGGAAAGTGTATGGTCATATAATGAATACAATGCCACCTATTGTAAAGAATTCTGACAGGGATCCCGCGCATCAGAAGTATCACAGCTACTTAAAAAACAAATATGTGCAAATTAATAGTACGATAAATGCACAGCTTCTTCCTGTTCTAAAAATCACTGTTATATTTTTTAACACTTTTTACGTTTAATCAATCTGACTGCACAAGTCATAATTTCAACTTAGTATTTTAAAATAAATGAAAAATAAATGATAAAATTGTTAATGAAAAATTTACTTATTTTTATAAGTTACTCCAGTCAGGAGTTAAAAAGTATTAAGTTGAAATTACTTGTAAAGCCAAGTTTTAAAACATAAGGCAGCAAAGTGTTTTTCTTACAGTGAGGATGTTTATTCTAAATATCACAAACAACTAGAACTAGTCCATGTATTACACAATTATTTGGAAAAATAACCACTCATGGGAATAATGTTACTGTTGTTGAAACTGTCGTCTGGCAGTATCAACTTCCGAAAAGACCCAATGAAAGCAAAATCAAACCCTAATTGCTTTCTACATTGACAGACAGGTTATAAGCAGTCCTAAGGGATGATAAAGGCTAAATTATAAGCTAATTCCCCTGAATGCCAGAGTTAGAAGCAAAAAATCATTCCAGAGTCAGTTAATGTTAGTAATTGTCAGAAGGTCTGGCCTATATAAATGATAACAGCAGATGTTATAATATGTCCCCCCCAAACACCCCCCCACATCTAAACGGGGACATTCCATAGTGTCCTTCTGTTTTTATACACAGCTAGTTAAATAAATATAATCGAATACTAACCCTAACTCTAACCCTAACAGAAACCTTTCTGAATTTTACACTTTACTATATTTTACTATATTTTTGTATAGCGTTTTTACAAATGAGAAAGTCCCTAAAAGGAGGTCTTCCTCAGATTTGTCAGGTTTTGCAGACTTAAGACTTATGGTTAAGTAAACCCAAACACCCACCCACACACACAAAACCCCTAAAACCTACAGACAGCCTCTTTGACCTCGAGGACCCGTGTGAGTCTTGCTGACAACACACACACACATTTGTATTTAAAACTACCGTAAGCAGAACAACCTTCCATCTTTTCCCATCAGTGAGACTTTAGAGTCAAAGAGTCAGCCAGCACTATGAGAGAGTATCTGAGCACTTCCACTGTTTATAGTGCCTCAGGTTATATAAAGCAGCAGCAGGAAAGACGCCCTCTGATGACTAGAACTGCTATCTGTGTTTTTGCTTCTATAGACAAATAGTTTGAAATTCACACATATCCCCTAATTTTTCAAACGGGTTCCGGTCTGCAGGTTCGACTTTCCATGTAGTCAGCAACAGATATTTTTATGGTAATCAATTAAAATCTGCTCACAGTAGGACTGGCAATTGGCCATTTTCCTCTTCTAAAGATGCCACTTCTATGAAAAATGGCAATAATATACTAAGTTTTGTTGCATGTTTTGAAGTTTATATTTTGGAATTTCAACACTAAGAAAAAATAACAGATTTTTAAATACATATTTAAAAGCGATTAAATATGGATAAAAAAATCATGTGTCATAAAAATGCATTAATTGTTCCATAAAATTAAAAAAGTAAAATTAATCACTTAACAATGTTACTCTGTTTAAGATACTTATAAGACGGAATATATAAAAAAATATGAAAGAGCAATAAATATGCGTCATTTTTTCCATAAAATTAAACGAGTAAAATTAACCACTTTATTTCAACATCACCGTAAGATACTTATAAGACAATATATATAAGAAAACAAAATCTTAATTTTCAGACAGGATGTTATGAAAACAAATAACTGTATTGTTCCTCACGAGCCCTCCATCAGAAGAATCCTCTTTCTCCCTCTGATTGTATGTGTCCGCTTTACACAGAGTGATTGATGGCAGCCACTTACTCTGAGTGAAGTCTCCAGTCAGAACTTTCATTCCTAATATCAGTCTGAACAGTGTGTCTTCAGCTCCTGACCTGCTGCTGTAGCTCTGAGGAGACACCTGACCAGATTCCAGCCTCCCCACATATAAACAGTGTAATCTCTCCGTCTCTGACACAGCAAATAAACACAGCACAAGCACAGACCAGCAACTTAATATCCTACTTCCTTCCATTGTGTCCACTTGACAGGTCGTAGAGGGGCTCAAGAAAAAGAAATGTATTATTTCTCAGGAAATATATTATACAGCTAACAAGGCTAAAGTGACTGTCTCGTTGAAACGGGAGCAAAGTGATTTTGAGCAACACTATGGGCTCTCTGTCGAATGAGATAAAACACACAGCGCAATTTAATGTATGTTTAAAAACATCAGGTGAGGAATTAAGAGAACATACATAATTAAAAAAGTTAACTCTTTCTGATCAGTTCAATGTAGTTAAACATGTTACAGTAAAACAACTACACAAAACAATACACTTTAGCGATATGAGCAATGAAAATGTATTTTAATCTGAAATTCAAATCCAAATCCTTTGTGTACCGCACAGCTGTGTTGCTGTAGCAGATTTGCACCACCTGATGGCAGTATACGGTGCTGTAAACGCCGTTTTCTTTACCGAATCGTTGGCCAAAAATCTTACTTGAATTGAGCAATACTGTTTACTTAATACTGTTTACTACTTACAACTACCGTTTTAGAAGACAAACGTGTATGTGTTCCAAAAATAATACCAGAAAATGTAACTAACAAAAAAACAAAAACAAAAAACAAAAAAAAAATATTATAAACAAAATCAAAGAGCACAATAAAGAAAAAGATCAAATAATGCTGTACCAAAATCTCCTCTGACCTTTGACAAAAACAGTACTTTATAGCCCTCAATAACTAATAACAGCTCTTTAACCCATTATCATATCTTAAAATCATACGTGGATCAGTTTAGTCTTGTACTAAGATACTGTACTAAGGGTGGTGTACAGTAATGATGGAGCTAAACAGAAATACAGCCATGCTTAATACAAACTAACTCATGGTAAAACTAACATGGTGTAGTTCAAAAGTCTAAATGAGTGAACAGAACTCTAAGTGAACTAGTCCTCCATACACCCTTAAGGGGCAGCAGAAGACTGTGTTATAGAGCCGAATATTGTGTCCCCTTATCAGGAGATTCATTTAAACCAATCTTGCCCAATCTAACACTGGTAATCTAACCGGCATCTACTATATACTAAGCAGCTTGGAGAGGTAAAGGTTAAACTTCAGTATATGTTTTTGATGTAGGTAGTTAGACAACTGAGGTCAACTGTTTGGTTGCTGCCTCTGTGCGTCATTTTCAAGTCATTAAGTGGACATAACGAAATATACAGGGCACAAAAATTCATTATTTATTCTAAATCTATGATTAAGATAATAAGATAACAAGAATCGCCATGCTATTTGTAATGAATTACAAAGTGAGAAAGACTGAAGCATTTTATGTCTTTATGAATTAAATTTGTAGAATTACAGAAATAGCTGTTGAAATTCAAGTGCTGATTTTTAACTAACATGACAATATTACTTCAATTACCATTAAATCTTGCTAGTGAAGATTTTGTAGTTTATTGTAGTTTGTAGGTTATTATTTACTCATTATACAATAAAGTAACACATAAAATACACAAAACAATCATAAACTTTATAGTTGAATTAACAAAGCACATAAATACAGTAGAAATTGTTTTCTTAGTCACAAGAAAAATGTTTTTGCAATGTTTTGCAGACTATGTGATAGGACAACCTGATCAAGTCAAACGAATTTTGCCCTGTACGTAAAATACACGTAAATGAAATCAATAAATAATAAAAACTCAATAAGCAACAATTTTACACACATTTAAGCAAACAGAATTGAGCAAAGGTGCTCTAACTGTGCTTCTGTGACGTGTGTGGGCTCCACAAAGACAAATAAGGGGCCTCAGTTCAAGGATATCATGTGAATTGTTTTTCATATGAAGAGTCAAAAGTTTCGCGATAAGTGACAAAGCAGGCGCTGCCCGGATTTCCACCGTGGGATGCAACACAATTTAATAAAGAAAGAAGGTCTGGAGAGGGAAAGTGTGACGTGAAGGTTAGCTGGAGGTCTCAAGCTGGATGAAAGTGGGAACTCTTTATCCCACTGCTGTCAGCACTTTTTAATGTGAACTTTCCCCACCGATTGGCGGCCCTGCCAGGTTTCCCTCCAAACCTTCCCGCCGTCCAGTCTCCTAGTCACACTCTCACCTCATCAATACACCAGCATGCACTTCATAACACACGAATGGTATTTTCCACACGAAATATCACACTAGGATTACTGTACTTTAATATACTAGCAGTTTGAATTTTTTTCAAGAATGCCATGTACCAAATTTTCAGGTTGTAAGAACGTTTCTGTTACATTTCCATTGAGTAACAAAAATGTTATTTTGAACGTTCTAGGAACTGTTCAGGTTCTTAGATGTTGTATTAACAATATTGCTTGGTTATAAGAACGTTATTCAAACAATTTTTAAATTCTGTAATGTTTTTAAAATGTTCCACTAACTACCTATGAATAACGTTTTTTGATGTATGATATATTGCTAGAAAAAACCTTCTACTAATGTTACTTCAAGAACATTTTTAATAACTTAGAGAACTCGAGAGAACGTTTGTCACTGTTTTATGAACATTCCCTGTTAGCTGGGATATGAGTTCAAACAAGATAATTTTGGAAAAATTAAAGTCGTTTTTTTTATACAATAATCCCTTCATATTTAGCGGCTACATTCACAAATGCAGTTTAAAATGGCCCTTAACTCCTACACGTATATTACACGTCGTGGCGACCTTTGTCTCTATGGTAATACAACACAAAAAAACAACAACTGCTCATTTCCTATAAAATTCAATCACACAAACAAAAAAGTGGAAAAAAAAGTATTTCAATAATAATGTATGTATGGATAGGGCCGGACTTTTAAATGATTTTGTGGTGCAAACGAAATAATTTCTTCAACAAGCTCTTTTCTGGTTATCCATTAACCTGGAAACGTTGGGCAGAGGCTAATATAGTACAGTAAAAACATGAGCTGAATGCACGTTTTCTACCTGGTATGCATAACAGATAAAATACACATAACACAGTTTTATATCCATTATGATTTAATAATGGGATCCAGATACATTTCATGACAGCCTCATAATTCAAATCCATATCTGTAATCTGTACCACAGCCTTCAAAGCAATCCTCCAAATAAAGTAAATCACCACATTGTTAATGTAGTGAATGTGAATAAACTGCAGCTTTAACAGTAGCAATCATCAGTTATCATATAGCACCTCTTAAATGTTTCGGCACAAACAGTGTATCAAGTGTATAAAGCTTTCCAAAACATACGAAATGAAAAGTTACTATATCTTGTGCATTACAAGTTACAAAATTAGTAACAAATGTCAAATAAGATCATAAAAATGCCAGTACATTTTACTATGCATGGCAAACACCTTTAGTAGAAGACAGTAATTAGAATGGATTATAGTTAGAAATGAAAAAACACACAAAGTTTAATTCATTAGTCAGTCTGAGCGTGATGGTGGCGCTATACATCAGGAAATTAAAGAGAGATTTTGCTGTCACTCTTTGCACTTCAAGGCCACAGCAAAGCTTTTCTTCAAAGCCAGCATGACACAATTTAAATTCATTTGAACCCCTTGGGAAAAAAAAGCCACATATGCCTGAAACTACAGCTCATTCTCTCAGACTGACATTAGTTCTGTCATTGTGCTCTAAACATTCTACAGAACATTATTACGGTAGGCTTACCCTGATCTGAGGCCAGCCAGTCTCCTACCTGCCTGTGTGAATGCAGGGCCAAACGCTTTGGTATGTGGAGCAGAGGTGGGCCCAGACATGGACACATGAACACACATACAAACATAACCCGCACGCACTTACACGCGCCACGATCCAGCGGCCAGGAGAAGTATACAGGCTGGTGGAGCTCCTGGCGCTTGTGAATCCAAGCTGAACTTTGGAGCAGGCTCTTAACAGATGGCAGGAGTGGGTACACTCACCGACTGGTCCCGCACAAGTGCCCTGCTTTACAGCCACTGCTGTAGATTAAATCTGTTCATTGTTGGGGTCAGTATCTGCCTGAAATCAAACTCCCTGATGTACGGCTGTACTGTACAGTGTTTCAGTACATTACAGGGACCCACTGAATAGAATTTAACCCCACGGTTACCTTTAGACTCTCTGCTACGGTCTAAACTGATCTGGAAATGGATACAGTACGTTCTCATGGCGGGATACACAGTCTGTAGTTAAAACGGTACTTACAGTGAAATTACAGTATTACCGTATTCACAAGGCCTAGGGATCTGCACTGAACTCTAATTGATCTAGAATGAGAACTTCAGGGGTCTGAGCCTCTGGGATGCTGCCTATTAAATCTGCACGTCTCTTTTTACAGTTTAGTGAAATAAGGGGGCGCGAATGGAAGCTGTTAAACGTGAAGTTTTTCAAAACATTAAGCCAAAATTAAAATATCATTTTATCAGCATATTAAACACCAGAGGGTCTGAAACATCAAAGCGCAGGGACTGAAATTAAAGCACAATTAATATTTTTGGTTAGAATTGAAAAAGCAAAAATAATCAATATCTGGAGACTCCCTGGAGTTTTCCAGAAATTCCTAACAGTGCATCTTTGCTATTCCAAACAGTTAAGCAGTGTTTCTGGGAAAGGAAACAGCCTTCATTTATTATTTTGTCTTTCTAATGGAGAAGGTATTTGAAATGTTTTACATTTGTTTGCTTATGCTACGTACATACCTAATGTCAGAGTCATTTGTCAATGTATGTGCCTGACTGCACAAAAGACGAGATGATTAGGAGATGAATGGGGGAAAATATTGCCAAAAAACGTGCTTAACTTTTTTCCTTGCTTTTGTCATGGAATTGAGAACAGCCATTATCAGACTCCACCTGTATATATAAAAATATAAACAAAAACATACATTGTAATATAATGTATGTTAAAAAATTTTTATTTAAAAATATAAATAAAAACATACAAAAAACATTGATGCTCTGCAGTATGTTTGACCCCGTATATTGGACAGGAAGTAAGTAAACAGGCGTAGCTATTGTACTCTGTGATGTGCTACTTCACAAGTTACTTTGTGTAGAAATAGATTGGCGAATTTCTAGTATATTACTAGTATATTTGAGGAAAAACATTCAGTGCAATCTGAGGCTAAAACGAGGCTGTTTTGGGTTGCATAGTAAACACTTCGATTAACATATTCCTAATTATTTTCCCACTTCATCATTACTCGTCGACAATTAACATTTGCCATGACTTGAGGCTGAATTAATCTAAACTTTGATACCCTCATAAAATAGACACTCCGTTTTATATTTTGCATAGTGTTTAGGGCACATATCAAATATACAAAACTACTTTTGAATGTTCTAAGGCTATAATTACTAACTTCAATTATACACCATTGAAAGCAATTTGATCTGATAACTCATTGTTTGTGGAACATGATGGAAAAACACAAAAGAAACCAAAAGCTAATTAAAGCAATTATGAATATACAAAGAGGATGAATTAAGGGTGTGGCTGCTGAACGGGCGAGTTTTTCCTCACCGTTTCAAGGAACAAAGGGGCACGCGCACTTTAAAGCCAGCTGTGTGACCTACATCACGCGCCCGAGATCAGTAACTTCCCAACACCGCGTGACTTCGGGCTAATTGTCCTCCTCACATCTCTCTGAACACGTCACATGACACAAACATGAGATTTTTCCTCAATTCAATTGACTAAAATCCTGCGCCAAAACAAACAAACCCACCATTTATAATTAAAAGTGAACTATATATATGATTTCAGGTGATGAATATATTTTTTCAAGATGACGAAATGACTCATGATACAGACAATCGTCGATGAATCAGCGTTTGTAAAGCAGGGCAGTTATAAGAGAGAAGAACAGGTACCTACACACATCATTGGGATGTGGGCCGCTGTGGAAAGCACTGGGCAAACAGCACTGGGCAAACAGCAGAAACTAGCTGCTTGTGAAGGGTAATGGGACATCGAATGCCAGAGGACAAATCAGAAGTGGCTGCAGAGAGAAAGATGAAGTAATCTCGGAAACAACTAGACACACTCCAGTTGAAATTTAGCCTCAAACAAGATTAAAGTGAAGTTATTCTACACAAGTATGGCACAGATATCAATCTTCGGCTCAGAAAAACAAAAAACAACAGAGCAACAAAAGACAGAGCTCTCTGTCGGCGCACGTACAAACAGTCTTATTAACAGTCTTAGTTATTAAAGGCTTACAAATGGAAAGCAAAAAATAAATGTAACTGTAATTAATATATATGCTTTTACAGTATCTGTACATTATTTGCATTTTATTATAAAGTGTACCACTATAATAACTTATTATACTTTATACTTATTATAACTTATAATTGTATTTAATAACTTTATTTTTTGGCAGTATTTCGGCTTAGGACACTGTAAATATTCATGTGTTTAGGTAGGTCATTTTTTTGTAAATCTTAATTTTTGAATACAAAAAGACAGTTTACCATTGTACTGTTTACTATTTGAAGCGGTAAAACGACCAAAAAGTTTAATTTCACAAAACGACTCGCAGTGATTTTGAATCGGTGTGAAAGTGAATGCGACTCTTCCCAAGCCGTTTAAAAATTCAACACCGTTAAATCCATTAAATGGGAGTTTTTGTTTCAGACCTGTTGCATAAAGAATCCCCTCCCTGCTGCCTAAAGCCCTACTGAGAGAGACAGCCTTTTAATGAGGGGGGGATAATCCAGCAAAACACCCCCACTAATGAGCTATCATCATGCAAAGAAGCCAGCTTGATACACATTAATTGGATTCCCACTTTTTTAACCAATTAATTGACCTGCATTGTCATGTGGCTTGGCTGCCGCGGGTTCCAGCTTCTGTTTAGTTTCAATGACTCCAGTGGCTACAGAGTTTGTGAATAGGAGGTATTAGTGAGATCGGTTCTCTCAAAGGCTTATGACATTTGTTTAAGTCAATCCCTTTGTCGAGAAAACAGTTTGTGCTGCTCAGCTGAAGCCTTAGCTGTGGCCTGCGATTGTAATGGTCAGTTTTAGCGGCAGCAGGGTCCGCATGGCTGATCTCAGATCAGTTCACCTGCGGTGGAAGTCTAGCGGAGAGCGGAATAATCCCATGCACTCGTTGACCAAATGCACTGACAGGCAACCAAAACACGCACTTTTAAAACAGTTTAATCTCTTAATCTTCCTCATGGGTTTAGGGAATCTGACAAACACATCACAGAATCTCAGAAAGTAAGTGGAGAGCAGGTATAAATATTAAAACGATGAGGAAAACAAGCCCCAGTTGTGAAGCGAAACCTAAAATGCTTGTTTCTGATTTGGACCATAAAGGTAATCGTGCCCTCCTACACCAGCCGTGTGTTATAACCTCTGAAAATGACTTACATACAGTGAATGGAAGGCCGAGTGTTTCAGTCAATGATCTCCTCAGGGAAACGATATCCCTCAGACTGCTCCTACTCACCCAGTGTAAATGAAACGCCTGTGAATTAAACAGTAACCATGTGTAAATGAGTTCATATAGCCCAGAACTTTTTAAATAATATTACTTCCCCAAGCAAATGCTTGGAACAACAAAGGAGAAAAAAATCTAACTTGTTTTAGGAAAAAACGAAAACCAAAATTTCACAACAAGACTCCTGGACCACTTAAAGAGATAGTTCACCCAAAAATGAAAATTCTTCCATCATTTACACACCCTCATGTCATTCCAAAAGAGGATATTTTAAAGTATGTTGGTTAACCAAACAACAATGGCTTCCTTTGACCCAAAAATCACTGAGATATTTCTCAAAATATCATCTTTTGTGTTCCACAGAAGGAAAAAGTCATACGTTTGGAATGACATGAGGGTGTGTAAATGATGGATGCTTTTTCATTTTTGGGTAAACTATCCCTTTAAACCGAAACACTTCAAACAAAGACCCAATGCAATGATTCAGAATTCACACGTAAGCGCACGGCATTCTGGGAAGGCAGCTGAACTGCAGAACACAATGTGAACCACCCTGGCTTTGGTGAAGAGCAAAAAATCATCAGGCCACTATTGTGGATGAGGCATCTTCATTAACCGAGGTTGATGACAGCTAATTCTGAGGGCTTTGATTTAAAGACTATTGACCCTGGCTCACGGGGGTCAAAGCAGTGCCATATTGATCCGGCCCTGATCTGCATGTAGGAGGCTCATCTACACTTTGACCACAGTGGCAAGCTTATAAAGTGAATGCAGCTGGGAGTAAAGGGCCATTATCTTTATCAACAGCTTAACACGGCCAACACAGGCAAAGGCAGTGCCTTAATGTGAACAAATCTGAAGTCCTCCGAGAACTGTTTAGACACCACTGCAGGCATCCTAATTCAGTTCATTGATTAAAACCTTAAGTAAACAATAGAAAAACTAGACGGCAAAAAAGCAAAACATTCTATGAGAAACATCAATGCAAGCACATTAGACAACAGCGGCCTTGAGAAAATATACAAGGTATCCACTCTAATCTATCACTGAGAGAGTGCTGGTAATAGCAGACATTAGTAGAAGATCATTACCCTCCATCGTGCATTCACTTAACTATACTAGACAGAGGTTACAGTGTAAGGTGGGCAAATGGAATGACAGATGTTGTTTACTGGACCATCAGAATGAAGAAATGTAGGAAACATGTCAGTGGTGCCAGACTGAAGGCAGCAGCCATTTGTGAGTTTACCGTTATACATTATAAAGGTAATATTTCTAAAGACTTTACATTATTTAATTACATTAACTATTGTAAATTAAAACTTGCGTGAAGACTTTGGAATGAGTGTGAGAGTATCAAAAATATTCCTTTAAGTTTATTATATTAAAATATTACAAATTACAAAAAAATTACAATAGGATTTTCTATCATTATTTTAAAAACGTAACTGAAAACATTCTAAAAAATTAATTTAATGTATTGTTTAAAATACTTTCTTCAGTACAATGACTGTAGATGGGGACAGCCATGTTTACCGTTTACTCATTGTTTAGAAATTTTTTTTTTGTTTAACTCCTTTTTCATTTAACTCCTTTTGAGTTAAATGTGATATACAAAGTGATACAGTATGGATTATGAATTGCATGATGGTGAGTAAATGATTGGATGAACTACCCCTTTAAATATATAAAAAAATCCTGTACATTCATTTCCAGCTGTTAATCCTGCAGTTTTAGATGATTTATATGTGCTAACTTCTCCCGTGGTTCCTCTTTATGTGAGAATTGTAGTAGATATAACAATAAATGCACATGATGTCTTATTCCACAGCCTGTCTGACCTGCATTCAAACTGCATTCAAAAGAAACCGTATATAACCACTGTCCTGTGCCAGCGAAAGGTCACCTCGCGCGCCTGAACAAACCAGTCATTACATTTGCTTTAACAGTGGGTCAAAGGGGAGGAGGTCAAACCTTGAGATGCTTAATGGTTTAATTATAACCACCAACGGTATTGCATTTAATTAGACCTATCAGAGAGAACATTAATAAAACTCAAAATGTTAGTATGCTTAATCACTGAGGATTCAATTGAGTGTCCATTTTGTCAGGTGAAAAAAACAACGCTGAATGTCATCTACACGTAATCAAGCAGAACTTCATTAATATGTGTAATGAATTGAGCATGAACTGTTGTCATCTTTTTGCTACCTTTACTTTTCTGCTCTGACAGAAACGTTTGACAGTAATTGTTGTCCAATCTTTCTTGGGGTCATGAATTAATCAACATGCCTTTATGCCTGTCACAAACTAATAAACACACAACTAACTGACTTCGGCACTGCAGCGCCCCTCAGAATAACATGGCAATGCTCAAGGACCGCATGCATATGCTATCTTTAACAGATTTATCTATATAATAATTATAGCGCTATATAGATATACAGTAGATCTATAACTATATGCCACTGAGTAGGTATGCACTTTTCAGAATAGTGTGACTGTCCATTGAAATAATTCTGTGATATCTTTTTATAGAATATCAATTTTTGATAGTTCTTGACATGCCTTGACAATAATGCTTTTCAAAAGGATTTTTTAATAATCATAATACAGTAAGAGTCAAAGATAATGTTTTCTACATGGACAAACTAGCAAAATTGGAAAACTTAGTTAAACGTTATTTACAATCACTGTTACACTGAAAATCTCAGTCTATCTTTTACCACATACACAACACAAATCTACGTTGACACTTCACTGCCCCCCTCAAAACTCTGTCTTTTGTTGGTGGTGGTTAATGAACAGATTAGTGGTTAAGAGCCCATAGGAGGAGGAGAGGTCAATGTTAAACCCTTTAACAGAAGGGATAACCAATGACAGGTGGGTACACACTTCTCCAAGATTTGACTTGTGTCTACACAAGGGCCCCTCTGCATCGACGGCACCATGGCCCTTCACATCTCACCTCATCTAAACCATCGAAATGAGCCAAGGCGAGTTTGAGGAGTTAGCATTTTTAAGCACTAAATTGGATACTTGTTGGCAGTGAGCCTTCCCTTTGTGCGTTGTGTCGGGGGCCATATTTACAAAACGGCGCGGCTGGATCTTCTGAGGCAGATTGTGCTGAATGGGGCTCCCCTGGAAGATTGGAGAAGACACTCGAGAACAGACACACAATGAGAGCCGGGGTGCCAGAGGAGCGGGAGGTGGGGTAGGGGTGGCCGAGGGTCCGGCTTTTGCGCCCGTTTTCATTCATTTCTTTAATATTCCGCCGCAGGTTCTGCTTCAGAGAGACGCCCATTGTGAAGCGTTTGAATGGCAGACTTTAGGAGTGTCTCTCCCTCCATTAATTAGGGCTCACTGAAGCTTCCGCTCCCCAATAATCTGCCTCATTATGATTTCCTCACATTCTTTAGCACAACTTAACCCCATTCCTCAGCCCTCACATCAAAGGAAGTAGATGCCCGGAGTCGCTGACTGATCCGGCTGCAGTTGCACACTGTGCGTGTTTCAGCCATGGTGACCAGAATATTACTTGTAGAGGAGGTGGAAATATAGCAGATGAAAGTTATAATGTAAAACCATACTTTTACTTAAGGCTAACTGGCATTCATTGAGTTCAGACAGGAAAACACAGAAATAATAGTGACATTCCGTACATCAAGACTAATAATTACAAAAATTATTATTGAGTACATCAATAATAATTTGTTTAAAGGCACAATACACTTCATGTTAGGTGCACGCACAATTTAATCCTGCATGTTTTACTATTTGCTTTAATTTGTGTGTAATGTGCAGGTGAGGGTCAGAGAGACAGCTGCGGTTATATTTGAAGATTAAAATGTATTAAAATATGATAATCACAACTTCTTGTTTTGCTAGCTTTACACAACCTGATTTGATTTACCAGTAAAGTCTGTCCTTCATTATAATCTCATAAAGATGTGTTGTGTATTAACTAACCTTAGTATTCACACACAGAATAATTTTAATGTAAGAATTAGCCCTGCAATGCTAAACACTTCAGAGACTTCAGTCCAAGCTGATGAACTGGCGAACACAAAGTTTAAAAATAAAAGAAACCATGAACATATACTAAATGCATAAACTTTGTGATGTAAGGTAATAAAAATAGCAGTAATATTTAAGAACACTCTTTTCCATGCCATCCATTGAAAACCTATGAATGTTTAATTGGTCTCTGTTAAAAATGCTTTCCAACCATTTTGCTAGAATTGTTGCTATGTGCAAGGATGGAAAGAAGAGAATCAATAAACACTTTTATTATATGCTGATCAGATTGAAATATATGACACCGTGGAAATGACCCAGATATCTGGAACATTCACCATCATTTTCTTTGTAGCCTACCCAAACACACACACAATTGTACTTTATTTTTATAGTGTTTTTACAATAAGGACAGATTTGCTCAGAATGGTCAGATTTCGATGCCTTTTGGGTACAAATTTGTCCCCAATGCATTGTTAAGCAAACACAGACACACAAATATATAAGCGCACACACTTTTGTTCAGACACTCAGAAGCCTGTTTCTAAGAGCTCAAAAAATAATGACCATTCATGACCTTTGGATCACACATTGACACTTCATCTGTATGGTTATTAATGTGACAGAAGTGTCACTTCCCATGGATAGCTCAGTGATGCCAGGTTAATTCTGTTTACAAAGGGCTAAATGTTACGTTATTTTCAGAGAGAAAAAAAATCAATACCTGCTCTTTCTTTCGTTATAACGTCTTTTTGAAAATCGATAAGGCTCACTACAAAGACATTTTTGAGACGTCGGTGGGAAACAGGTCATTTAAAATTGAATATATATGTTGTGTGATAAATTTCATCACAGCGAGGTGGTTATGAACATATAATCTGCTGAAAAAATTCTGCAGACTAAGTAGCTAAAGGCAGAGGACAAAAAAGATGACAGGAGTGGATTAGTCAAGAACTGCATGTATAATAGTTGACAACTCCAGGATTTGTATTATTTTTTAAGCTGTTAAAAAACAACTGCAACAAGTCACAAACGAGACTCGACTAAGGCCAGTTTATAGCAACAGCCTACGAACAAATCACCCGTTTGTGCGCTACTCTGTAGATAAAATAACATGTAATCGTGCCTGTGGCATTATACAGCCATTTTCCTCACATAAAAACACTGAGCTACCTCTACCACCAGAAGTATCCACCTCAAAGTCAGCTCTCCTTTTGCCAGGGCACAAATGTGCAAACATAACCCAGAGTGTATTCCGACTCTCTTCCCAGAATTCCATTTTCAGCGGAATTCACTTTGCCTCATTAGTTGCACACTTTCTTCGTTTTTAACGCTTTTGCTGGAGTCCTCCCAACAGAAATCTCCTCTCCCATTCTCCGTCGATATTTCCTAAACCCGGGAGCAGTTTGGGGAAAGTGGAGGGTTTTTTTTGCTCTCCCCTCTACCCTTCTCCTAACTGGTTTAAGACTTGTAATTATCTCTTGCTGGGGGAGGCTGCAAATTGGATTAAAGTGGTGAGTCTCAGCTGAATGAATCACCTCCATCTTGGTGGGCCAGACCTGATAAACGTGCAGGGGGAACGGATTTGGAGTCAGCCCTCGCATTCATGGCTTCCTCATGGAAAGAAATGAAGTTTTCCGACAGAAGGGGCCGGTGTGGCGGTGGTATCTGTTTGCGTCGTGTTTCATCTGCTTCTGCTTTTCCAGAAATGCAATTACCTGCGTTATCGGCAGCTAAATGGTCGCAACTTTGGCACAGAAGTCCATCTGCCTGCTCCAGCCGCCTGACATGTAGTATTTTGCATGGTAGTCTTCTAACAAGAGTGGATTTTTGAAGCTAAAATTTGTAGTTTTTATGGTGAAAGATGAGATGTATTATGAGCTCTATTATCAAAATAAATATGACTGGGAATATATCAATTATAACAAATATATACATTTAGATATTTCGAAAAACACACAAATGGTTTTAAACAAGTTTAACTAAAGATGAATATATGGAACCCAAATTTAACTGATGATAAAGCTTCAGCAGGGTCGGTCATTGACTGTGAGTATAAAAAACTGAATTTTGTACTGTATTCCAAGTATTGTATAAAAAATATATTTTCATCTATGTCCCCCCAGTGTACTGCTGAAAAGCACCTTTAAACAATATTAATATAATTAAATTCGATTTAGATTCGAGGTCATCGAAATCCCTCGTGTTGCATCATTATGGGATACAAAGAAAACTGGGATCGTTTCATGGACTTGCAACCCAGAATCACTGAGTCCGTCATTGGTGTTTCATTCCATCCAATCCCATGAACTTCCATACTGTATACATGGAATGTCA
>JAZGTI010011410.1:0-11065 GCA_036877585.1 Botia kubotai
GCTGAGACCAGCTGAGCGTGTCAAGAAGGTGGACGTTTGTTCAGAGCTCTCATCAGATGCCGAGAAGACGTATGCTGGAGCAAAGTTCAGCGAGCCTCCGTCACCCAGCGTCCTTCCAAAACCACCCAGCCATTGGGTGGGAGAGCACGTCCATCAGCACGCAGCTGCGCAGCACCACTGCAGCCAAGAGCAGATGTCTGTGTACCTGAAAACTTTATTGAAGCTCCATGTGAAACCATGATCTTCAAACTACTATGTCAGTGACTGTTTGTGGACTGCTGACATCTTGTTGAAGTGTGCATTGAACGTTGCAGTTGTGTTAGGAAAGCAACCTTGAGTTAAAGACTGAAGTGTAAAAAATAAAGACATGTATATGGAACTGTATATTTAATAACTGACTGTAGTTTTGGTACTGAAGCTCATTCAAACAGTATTGTGATGGTTTTATTGCTGGATTTATGCAGTAGGAGAATGGAGAAACATTCTGCACAAGTCTGTGAGAACTTTTAGATTGTGTTGGACGGTCCTCATGAGGAACTAGATGTTACGGGTTTGTACACCTTATACTGAAGCACTTGTGTACAGTTAGCAGATACCTGCTGGTAGTCTTCAAGCACTGATATTTTCATTTCCATTACACAGTTTGGTTAGAGGTTTCGGAGGCATGTACGGTTGTACATGTGTTCTGTCAAGCTGCAGATTCATCCTCTAAACAGTTTCTGTCACTGCCGAAACCACGTTTATAACAGTCAGTGTTTGTAACATTTGCATCAGTTAAAAAGGGTGAAAACAGAGTGATACAGTTGAAAAAACATTTCATTGTTTTCTATAGAAAGTGCAATAAAGCTTTTTGGTCTCTGTAATGTTTGTGTATGATTAATGAGCAATGGCAACCAGCAACATAAGCTCAGTTTGACATTTTGCATTCTAAAACATGTCAGACGCAATAAAATAACACAAGTACATGTTGCATTCTCAGCATTGCCCCAAGAGACATTATGTCTTAGCATGCGCTCATGTTCTACAGTCAGTTTTATCTTCAGTTATAATGACACACACATTGTTTCTTGATTTGTTGAATAACACAAGAATGCATGTTAAGTATTTATGATGGAGTTTGCGCACTTCATGAAGTATGTATCAAAGCGCGCTGTATGTCAACTGTACAATCTTTATGCATCTGTTTTTTGAGCTTTGATCGGGATTCATTTGTATGTTTCCAGTTTGAAATGGTAAAATGCAATGAAAGGGTTAAAGTTCATACGTATGTTGATCTGTGATGTTACCTCAGGCTGTAGAGAACGTGTCCATCAGGATAAACTCTGATCATGATGTTCTCTGTGGTGGTGTCGTGGATGAAGGATGGTTTGGAGTGCACAAAGAACACATCAGGAACCCAGATCTTCTTCACCAGTCTGCCATCAAAGGTCATGCTCTGATTGGTGTTGCTGGGAAATGACAGTCGCTCGTCCTTCCAGTAGTGTCTTCAGTAGTAGACAGTAGACAGAATTCCTCCACACTTCATTCACTGTTCTTTCCCTAATGTTCTTTTATAATGACTCTATATAAGATATAAAGCAATTTAACAATGAACCTCAACAATTTGCTCAAAACATTCATTCTTTCATTCATTCAATAACATTACATAATGGTCAATGAATGTAAATGCATTCATTTACAATGCATGATTTTTTTTATAATGAATAAATTAAATTAATTTGACAGACTACTTTCCACAATCTTCAAGATGTGTAATCAACATGAGTTAAGGGAGCCTGATTCATTTGGAATGTTATGGTAAGAGCAGCTTTAATGAGACACTCTCTATTAAAACGTTGTTCTAATGAATTCATTTTATTTTGTCTGAGATTTATGAATAACAACATTTACATTTGTCCTGCATCCAAATAAGGAGTTTAAAAATGTACTCCTAGTTCTTCATAACTTTTTTTTACAATCACTTCTGATTGGTGCAGGTGACATTAAGACACTTGTGATTGACTATTATAACATCCATTGAAGTGTTTTAATGAAAATAAGAACAGTGTCCAGGATTTGCTGTTTTGAGGGCTTGACAGACAGTCATTGACAGTCACTGAATCATCCCAGCTCTGCATAGTTTATAAGATTATTAAAAAGACAGAGTGTGCATAACAACACAGTAAATTAAAAAGATCTGAAAGTGACTAGAATGAAATATATTTCATAATGTAAAGATTTCAAGATTTACTTTAAGACTTCAGGAGCAAAGACGGGAAGTTGATCATGCACATGGATCTGGCCTGAGTTTAGTGTTTGGTAGTCCATTATGGAACCAGGAACATTGTCCCAAATGGATGGCCCATTAATTGCCTTTAGGGTGTGGCCTAATGGGGTCCAGAGGCCCAGTTTTGCCCTGACCCTGTTAATTTTACTGACAGCTTTGTACTTAATATGACTATGAATTATGTCAACAGTAAGATTTGATGTACTAGTCTGATGACATCACACAATCTGTAATCCATGGGCCATGTGCTGTTTTGAACACAGTTGTGGTCTAACATCTAACCCTGCTGACTCTCTGCTGTAATCCATTATTATCTACTTTCTCTGTTATTCAGAGTTCAGCTTTCCTCCCTGCACACAGTCTCCGCCCACCTCTGATCAGACCAATGACCATTATGCTCTCCGCAAAACTGAACGAGGGAGTTTAAGATCTGTTGGTGTAAGGAAAATAGGATCAATATAACTGTGGACCTAGAACAATGTTCCTGTCAGCCAATCAGGACTTCTAAATTTATAGTCACCTGATGTCAAGTTTAAAGGGCAACATGATGATAAAGGCTGAAGTGAACAAACATACAAATCCAGTCGTGATTTTCTTTTCTTTCCACAATAAACTGTTCACTGGTCTTTACTGTAAGATGAAGTAACACCATCTGCTGGTATTAAAGTCTCCTGTTTAAATGATGCTCTGCACTGTTACCTGTCGCTAATAGAGAGTTACATGTGAACTTCCATGTTAGGTTAATAAAATGCAACACTTCACTATCAAATGTTCATGATACTGAGACATTAATAATCTCGCCATCTGTGCAGCAGGAGCAAACATCACTTCCTATGACTAAATCTGAATAGATAACAGATAACAGCAAGCGACTAGCTTTCATTAATACCCACAGTAAGACACAGTAAGACTCATTTTAACACTCCACAAGGCGGTTCAGCAGTACACAGACCAGTAAATGAGGTTAAAGAATATAAAGGCTCCTGGGAATATCATGCGTGAGTAGGCGTCGATAACGTGAGTGTTTTGTATGATACGAAGGCTGCGGAGAGACTTCTTCTTCACTCCTGAGGCGTCACTTTCCAAAGACAGATGGACCACCATGCACTCCTGTTTATCTGAGGCCTCCTCACAGGACCCCTGAGTCTGACTGTATCCCACCAGTCCGTTCCTCTCAGGCTTACTGTACGATCCATCCAACATGAGAGTCTTCATGTGAGACACGTCACATGTGCAGGGAACTGGCTGGAATGAACAAACACTTTTGTTACCAGTCAGAGAACTTTCACAGAGCACTGCAGTCCTACCAGTGCTTTCAACATACATAAATACAAAAGCAAAGTTTGTCAAGACAACATTAAGCGTTGGTTAGAAGACAGGTGTGAGAAATATAAATCACTTTCTGTCAAACACACACACAAACACACACACACACACACACACACACACAACAATGATAACAGTGACGATGACTTCTAGTAAAAGCAGGTTTGGATGCAGAGAACATTAGTTGCCTTCTCTCTTAGCTTGCGATTCGTCCCATCATTTACAGTGGTCAGGTAGTTGACAGCAGCGTACTCCAGAACAGACAGGAACACAAAGACGAAGCTGACCCACAGGTAAATGTCCACAGCTTTGATGTAAGACACTCTGGGCATGGAGGCGTTGACTCCAGTGATGATGGTGGACATGGTGAGTACTGTAGTAATACCTGCAGGAGAATTGGTCCTCAGACTGCTGGCAGTGCTTCAGAAACAGTGTGTTTAAATGTGTCTTTTCAAATAACTATACCTGAAGATACAAGCTTAAATACAACAGACTTACGTTTGTAAACACTAAAAGACCCCCAACTTACCTGTCCACCAACCATTGTGCTACATAAAACATAGACTTTCATTCAAAGCATGTCACTCAGAAAAGCTGCCTCCCTTTCTCTCTATATTAAAGGGATAGTTTATGCAAAAATGAAGATGATTCCATCATTTGCTCACCATCATGTCATTTAAAACCTGCATTTTCAGAAATAGTTTGTTCTCAGTGGTTTTGTGTCCACACAATGGAAGTCAATGGGTGCCACTGTTACTTGGTTACCAATGTACTTTCTTTATTTTCTTTTGTGTCCCACAAAAGCAGAAAGTCACATAGATTTGGAATAACATGAGGGTGCGTAAATGCTGGAGAAATGTTCGTTTTGGGGTTAATGATTGCTCTTATAACTGTTAATAGAAGTATTTGTAGCTAGAACTAACTTCACCCAACTTGACTCAACACATTTAAACATGTAACCACTCCAGCAGTTTCTCTGGATTCACCTAAAGAGACTCTGGCAGGTACAGCTCGCCGGTCGATCCAGAAGGACACCCAGGACAACATGACCATCAGAGTGGCGGGAAAATAGGTCTGCAGCAGAAAGAAGAAGATATGACGCCGCAGAGTGAAGTTGATGTACAGACGATTGTACCAGCCTGGAGGAGAGGTGAGAACGAGAGGAAATATCAGAAGAAAACACAGAGAATCACTCTGCACTTTTGTGCTGAACAGAATGATGTGTCTTCCATTTGTGGTTTTTCAGAAACAGTTCAGGTGAACTGGACTGTTAGTGAATAACATGCAGGTTTTTTAAAATCTCTAAAAAGTGACATTGTGACAAACTTCTGATGATTCTGATGCTTAATTTTTAAGCCCTATTTCCTTGTTTTACTGGCTACATTTTAAAGCATAAAACTTTAGCAAAACAAAATAAAATTACACTTTAAACTCCATTAATTGTGTCATGATTTATAATACAAGCACAGCCTGTTCACAGACCAGACGTCAAAGACTGCATGGACCTTCATCTAGCTGCTGGTCAACTGGTGAAGCTCCACTTTGTACAGTGTTGTGAAGTACCTGACAGCCTTGTGCTTAAACATAAGTTATGTTACAAGTGATGTCGGGTCTAATAGTTTGTCAGAGATATATTATTTTATTGTAACATTAGCTAGTGATTTTAGAGATATGTCTCCCCGATATTGCAAATATGGCTGCCAAGTGCAGAGACTTCCTTCAAGGGAATTTGGTTCTGTACCTGTGCTGCTGTAGAAGGCCAGTCTGGAGGTGGTGTGGAACTTCTGAATGAGGAACTGAGAGAGCGAGATCTCCTCATCTGTGCTCAGTGACTCATCTCCACTCTTCCAGTAGAGCATCAGGTCTTCATCAGTGTAGGCATCTGGACACACATCATGACATTGAATGCTGGCAGGCAGTGTCAAGTGATAACTGCTGTTACCGTCAGGAGAAGGTGACATCACTCACAGCTCTCCAGCTGTAGTGTGCAGGTCTGTGTGTCCAGAGGAAAGCGGCTGAAGTCCATATTACATGCAGAAGTGACCGTCACCCTGAAGGGCAGAGAATCACCTTCACATATTATTGTGATATAACAGTGAGAGTAGTGACTATAACAGCACAGTACGCCATTTTCTAGAAACATTCTATGTTATACTGTCTGGAAGTCTCTTCACATTCTGACATAAATCACTAAGTAAAGGTCTACATTTATTCAGATAAATATATATCTTCTGTGGAAGGTGCAGGAACATGATATGGCATTTGGTCAAAACCAGCAAACAAATATGTTTAAGAAACATGTTAAATAATTATAAAAATGATCCATGTTCTCAAATGTAATCATGAGAAGTGATCAACCAAATGATTTCCCTGAAGTGACCATTGTATGTTCACTTTGTGAACAACTTTGTAGAAGAGATTCACTTTTTCTCTTCTGACCTCAGGCTGTAGAGAACGTGTCCATCAGGATAAACTCTGATCATGATGTTCTCTGTGGTGGTGTCGTGGATGAAGGATCGTTTGGAGTGCACAAAGAACACATCAGGAACCCAGATCTTCTTCACCAGTCTGCCATCAAAGGTCATGCTCTTGTTGGTTTTACTGGGAAAAGACAGTCGCTCGTCCTTCCAGTAGTGTCTGAGATAGAGGGTCATGGTGAAGTCCTGTTTAAAAACAGGACATGTACTGTTTTAGTGGTTACTGTGCTAGTAATGATGGTTTGGGATGTTTCTAAGATAGCTTCATCTGTGGCATTAGTGTGTAGCTCTACACACAAGAGCATTTTAGAGACAAATACCCATCGTACAGACATGTTCTTGCAGAATGAGTGAATCTGCTTTCCATCATGGTGATAATTATGCATGACATCAGGGGAGTTCCCATGATACAGTAAACAGTAGTAATCACAGGTGATCTCAACATTACAGACACCATGAAGCTGAAAGTGTGAGTTAACATTGAACCTGTATTGATTCCCTGCTGTGTCACTGAGTAAAGCTCATGTTTGATCCCTACTGAATATTTCATCAGTCATAAACATCAGCACTCATATGATAACAGCATGTCTGGATCTCATGTGCTTCTGGAGGGAAAGTGAATCACACACACTGAGGTCTAATCCAGCCTTGTTCTCCTGAATGCACATTTACACTCACAATGAATCCTAAATCTGGAGCTAATAATAGAGACTGTTTGAATTCAAAGACCATCTGCTTACAACAGTAAAGATCAACTGTAGCTATTTTATGCTGAATTTACTTTTAATTGATTTTAATTTAAGTTAAATTAATTCCAGACAAACATGAATTTTATTGCCATATTACAGTAATTACACACAACGAGCGTCATGTTTTTTCTGTTCGTTGTTGTTAATTCTGGAGTGAAGTCTGAGCTGAACATTTCTCTGTTTTTCTGCTGATCTGACACTCTGTCTGTGTTATAAATGAAGAGTTAATAATAATCACAGTCCAGGTGAAGAAACATGTCGTACCATATCCACCTCTGAGATACTGTCCAAGCTCTCCACCTGTACATCTACACCCACTGGTACTGCTGGACCTGAGCACAAGACAGATGAAACATCTGTTTTACATGTACATGGATCATTACAGGAAGATACTGTTTGGAATTAGTAACATTGTATGTAGTACTGTACTGTTTTAAACAGTAACATATACAATTCTAACAGCTTATAAATTAGCAACCTAGCAATCACCCACAACTCCCTTAAATGGACCAATAAATCAAACATGCTTATAGCATAATCACAAAACATAAACATTTAAAGAAATAACTGCATTTTATCTCCACATACTTTGATCTTACCTGCGAACGCTGGTCTCATGGTGAAATCATGATCATCCACACGCAGCAGATGGTCTGACTTCACCTGATGACTCTTGGTTTCATCAAACATCTTTTTGAAAAGTGGACTGCAAAAGAACAGTCTGAGATCTCACACTGCTGTACATCAACGAGCACATGCACTGAAAATCTGATATGCTAATGACACGTTATACATAATCAAATACTACAGATATATTAAACATATGCGATAAATCATTGTCTTACTTAAAAGCACGTGCGCTAACTTCTGCCTTACAACTAACCCGGTCAATTACTAAAGTCTAAATGACATATTAAGCTGTTTCTGTTAGAATAAATGATTCATATAATAACAACAGCAACTAGTAAAGTTTCACAGGAAAATCTCTGTCCTGTTTGCACATCATTTGTCACATAAAAAGTGAGATACACTTACGTGCCGTGTTGGTGATCGTGCAGCGATGTTCTGCGGATGTGTTTCACGGTCCCGCAGTCCCCGCACACGCACACACACCAAACAACAAGCGCAGCTTTCATAAAGCCGCACATTGCGACGGGCAGCAGGCGTTCAGTCGCGCTGCGCAGTGTCTCGTCGCAGCATCATTCAGTCAGTGTTCAGATCGTGTCATGTGAACAGATGAACGCAGAGACACTTCAGTTGAACGCCAGAGCTGGACGCGCGCACTGATTGGGCGCGCACAACGCGGCAGCAAAGACGCCCATCCGACGCGTGAGACTGAACGCTAAAACGCGTATGTGAACGGCTCTGTAAAGAGTATGAGGGCATTTACCGCAAGCTGGTTTGGGTTTGATTTCAGAAATAAAGGTGAATTATAAGTTCAGATGTGTTGTTACTGGTTTAAGTACAAGCAACAATGAATAACTGTAACTCCTCCGTGACGCGTGTTTTGAGGTTCAAGTCATCACTGCAGAGATCTAGTCCACCAAGACCAAATCCTGTACAGTAATGACCAAACACCATGTCCGGGGTATTTACAGTATTTGTATTTACAGTAAAGTAGAGTACAGTAAAGTATTTACAGTCATTGACCAAATTATTTGTTAAAAGAGGCAAACTACAGTGTATCATGTAATATGGGCTTTGTTTTAATGTGGAAAAATGCACAGACAAACAAAAAGAACATAAACCACATTCACAACAGTGTGATCAGTTATTAATATTTCATTGGTTGATTTTGATGACAGTTGCCCGTGTTCTTCTCATTGATTTTGTATATGTAACCCTCCACACACATCCATACAACCTAACAGAAAAATCATTCATATATCAGAATACAATAAAGAGTGAGGTCATCAATTTTCCAAGGTCAAACAACACTCCGGTACCGGTCATCGGTTTTTTAAAAGCCTGTATTTAAATGTTTTTGTATTTATAACCACATTATTAATCATTTAATTATTAATACATAAACAAGCTCACTGGACATAAATTCCGGAGTTTTAAAATTTTCAGTAAAACAAAAACATTATTGTGTCAACCTGGTTCCTCAGATTTCAGATTAAAACAAAGAAAAGCATTCACCAAATGTACAGAGTGCTTCATTTGTCAGTGTGCACACACAGCTATTGTGTGTGTTGTGATATAAACACACACTGTTCAGACAGACACTGAAGCTGTGTGACGTCACAATGTTGCAGCTTTTATCTAAAAGTACAGTTTGTACATTTTTACTATAAGTACTTTAATAAAATGATGACATTCCTCAAACATCCCTCATATTTTAACAAGATAATAATAATAACAACAATAATACACAATTTGTAATTAAATGTAAAAATATGTTTTTTGTGTTTGTCATTTTGTAACGAGTTTCTACAGTATTACAGACGTCCTGTAGATTTTATTATTATTTAAATCTATATAAACTAAGACAATACAACTAATTATGTGCTTTACAAAACACTTTAAATAAAGAGCATCATCTAATTCATCGTTAATAATAGTTTAGGGGGTAATTAATTGTAACATTTATTTGGGGGGTGATGACCTAAACGTGCGCGCGAGGCATCAGGAAAGACTTTCATCTTAATGCTTTTGTTGAGTCTCACATGAATGACGTGGCAGAGGGCTGAGGAGCGCTCGTCCGGCTGAGGAGCGCCCGTCCGGCTCGTCCGGCTGAGGAGCGCTCGTCCGGCTGAGGAGCGCTCGTCCGGCTGAGGAGGTTGTGCAGGATCTGGATGTGAGCAGAGAGGAAGTGCAGGAGACGCGAGCAGGTTTACTGCAGGTGCTGCAGTAACACTTCACAGCTCATAGTTGAACTTGTACTCGTGTGTCAGGTAGATCCTGCGGAAGATGAGCGCGGCGAGCGCCAGCGTGAGGAGGACGATCAGAACAACCGAGCCCGTGTTACTGTTGTCCTGTGGAGGGAGCTGAGCTGCAGGTGACGCTGTGCGAGGTGAGGTGGTGTATCTCTGGGTCTGATTCTGCTGGTTCTGTGTGCGCCGCTGACGTGGACTCGGTGCTGCTGAAGCAGACAGACCTTCACTAGAAGTTTGAGGTGCCACAGAGTTTGATTCAGGCTGAGAAAGAAGAAAGAGAACTGAAGTTTATTATAAACGTGCAGTTTTTTAATCACCCAAGTCTCTCCAAATCCTCCCAAACATCAGAATAAACAGGAAGTTATGAAATCAGAATGTTATGATGTTTGTGCTCCACCTGCTCTGCTGATGACGAGTCTTCTGGCTCCCTCTCTTCTGTGGTCAGGCAGCTTGTGCTGTGTTGGTCAGTTTTGTTTGATGCTTCTGAGGAACTTTCAGTATCTGCAGCTGATGAGCTGGAATCAGCCTGATCACACACACACACACACACACACACACGTCTCAGTTTTTAAAAGGCACTGCAGTATTGTCATAATCAGATGTCAAAATGAATATTTGGCCACACCCACTAGTGTTGAGATGAATTGTTTTACATTTATTTGATAGTTTTTCCTATAAATATTTTGTGGCAAATAAAGCAAGTTTCTTTAAGCCAATTTCAGCAGCGTGAATTCAGAGCTGTGTGTGTGTATATATATGCATGACTGTAAGTGTGTGTGAGTTTCACCTTGAAGCTGATTTGCTGGGCCAGTCGGTGTGCCTGAGGGTCGGCGGGTCGCGGGTCACTGTCAGGAGAGAGAGGCAGTAGAGCGGAGCACATGGAGCTTCCACAGACCTCACAGCAGAAGTCCTGAGACCTGCAACACACACACACACACACGACTGTAGGAGACAGAGTTGCACTGATTGAGGAATCACCCACTGGCTTTCTCTATAAACATTGATATGGGACTATAAAGATGGTGTCCATCATCCTGGAGTCAGTGATATTGAGTCACTCAGATCTGCTGCTATGTGTTTAATCAGGACGTGTTGATTAGAGAACTCCAGCTGTCTGTCACACACATCTCAATCTGTCTTTAGACACAGCAGGTCCACACAAGCCTGTGATGCCCCAGCTGGACTCAATCATCACTTCCTGCTCTCTGCGGTGCCACCTGATTTTCCAACACACTGTTTCACTATAGAGCACAGCGTCCAGACTCATCTAGTTAAATAGACAGCATTTAGACTCATCTAGTTAACTGACAGCGTCCAGACTCATCTAGTTAAATAGACAGCATTTAGACTCATCTAGTTAACTGACAG
>JAZGTI010011411.1:0-16663 GCA_036877585.1 Botia kubotai
TTAACTTTATCCAGGTCAAATTTGTACCCAAAAGTAACAGTGTTTGTAAAACAGTGTTTATTAAAACACTATAAAAATATAGTATTAGCTAAGTTTTTTAAATTGTAAAAATGCAGAGTGTTTTCTGTTGGGGTTAGTGTTAGAACACAGGTTAGAGTTAGGTTATATTGTTTATAACTAGCTGTGTACAAAAACAATAGAAGTCTACGAAATGCCCCCATGTACAGAGATAAGTAAACGTGTGTGTGTGTGTGTGTGTGTGTGTAAATGTTTTACCTGTCAATAATAATGGGATCTGATGGGGTCTCCTTCCTGTTTCCACAACTTTTCTTTTCACAGCATCGGCTGTAAGATCCGCACACACTGTGTCAATTGTAAAACGACGTGTAGCCTTCATATCACAATAAACATTCAAATAAACATGTTTACACGCATGTTTATGTGTGTGTTTGAAATGACCTGCACACTGTCTCGTGGGTGAGAAGAACGCGACACATTTCTGGGTGTTTATCGTTCCCTTCGAAAACAATTGCCTGAGAGATTAAATATAAATAAAAGATAAACGTGGTTAAATTAATTACGCAGTTTTTTTGTTGGCAAAACTAAAAATCCATAGAATAGATTATTTTACCTCTTTGGTCATGGAGTCTATCAAACGGATATAGAGATCTTGCTCTGTTCTGACACCTAAGAAATAAAACTAAATAAATGACAAAAAGAGTAGACAGCATACCATATGTACTAAATATCTGTACATATGTGCTTATTTTCACAATAAGCTTACTTCCATAGGGTTTTACGATTTTAAAAGCAGGTTCATAACATGTTCCAAATAAATAAATGAATAGCCTACCTTTAATTATATAGGCTAATAAAAATAATCTGACAATGTTAGAATCAGATTTACACTCACCGCTGTTGTACAGTAACTGGAGTTTGTAATGAATTCCATTGTTTGTCTTTTCATTTAGTGGCTCCTGAATTATCGTTCGGATAAATAAACAAACGCAACCTAAATGACATCATTAAGGTCACGTGTTTAATTGACATTTTATACTATAATTAAACTGACCTTCTCTTTTTCGACGAAGTCCACAAACTCAGTGCTCTCTATCTCCACGGGTTGACCCTGAACGTCATATAAAGCCAACACAAAGTGGAAGAAGTTTGACTTGCGCAAACTGGCAGGCGGTTGTTTCTCAAAGTGCGCCCGGGCGAGACCCACAACACCTCTACGGGGACAGAGACAGAAGGTGCTCCAGTGCTTACATGAAACTAATGCCGCAGACTGTCTCTATCTCAAAGCTGCAAACTGCAACTTTAAAAAATTAACAAAAGTCAGTTGTTAAGCAAGTACGTAAGAAGTTTATAAAAATTATTTATAAGTTGAGCTGTCGGTCCAGGAAATGTCAGTTTGGCTTAACGTAACTTAAAGAAAATAACGTAGTTATCTGCAATTTTATGTTTTAAACAGAGATGGCGGTAGAGAGGCAAAAGTTATGCTTTGCAGCTTTAATACAATAAAATACACCAATAAATACATTTGTTAAAGTAGCCATCCCAGTCATCCCAGTAGGCATCCCAGTCAACTTGTGAGTCCGAGTTGACTGGGATGGAAACTGCACAGAATACGGGATCATACAGGATCCACATACTTACCTCTGAGTATCAAGGTTTGTGTCTACGCTTCCAGCTGATTGCAGCCAGGGGCGAACTGACCCCAGACCAGCCAGCGGCTCCTCCTTCATGTTTTCAGCGCTCGCTGGTGGTACTGCGCTCCAGATCTGAATCCACAGGGACGCACGAAAACTTCCTGTTCCCCCAGGAATCCGTACGAAAGTCAAGTCGCTTGAGAATATGGGTTGGGTGTAATGGGGTGTTGAATAGGCGTGGTTGTGACACACAGGGACGTAAAGCTGTCACAGATGCTTTAAGAGCAAAACTTTCACGGCTGGAAAGCTGTTTCTGCTCCACCAAGCGCCTTTACTGCTCAAATGCTATGGCCATAAATTAAAAATAATAAAAATAATACGTTTACATAAATATGACATATATATATATATATATATAACTGCATTGTTGTGACTTAATACTAATCTTTACACAATACATTTTTTAAAAAGCATATAAATAATTTTTATCATTACCTTTAAACGGGGTAATCTACACACTGGCTATTTTACCAACGTAATTTGTTACGTGAATACACAATCAACATTTTCGTGTGCGTCACAACATGTTTTATTTGGATAAAAGAAAAGGATAACTTGTAGTCTACGCAGTACCATATTAAAACGAATGTGATAATAATTCAAAAACAAATAAAGTCACCTGCTCAAAACATCAAATATTTAGTTTCAATTGTAATATTTCTGTCTCCAGTAACTCACTAACACACACATTAGCAATTTCCAGCATAGTACAATACATGTGCGTTGCTCAACACGTATGCGAAACTTGTTTGTGTTGTTTTTTTTACACATGTTAATTCTGTGATGTTTATGTGAAAAAAATGAACTAACCTTTCTCGTTTAGTTGCATAATTTTTACTTATAAGAGACGCGTAACTGGAAATTTGAAAAGCGCCCGGCGAGACAAAGCAGTTGGATTTTACTGCCACCTGCTGGTAATAGTCATTTTTAACCGCATTCATCGTTGTTCGCGTTTAGTGTATGAATAGTATATACTCTATACAGTAAACACTACTGAAGAGATGCAGATTGCTGTTCAAATAATTCTTAGAACAAACATCACTTGCTGCCGGAAAAGGTAAAGTTTTTTTGTGCACAATTTAATTATTTCTAGCAATTATTGCAGCATTTTCGTGAAGACATCATATTCAGAATATGAAATATGTGGACTCATTTATTTAGACTGCTATGAATTTGTTGTTTCATTTTCAAGAACGATTCAAAACATTAAAAAACAGGTCAGCTGAAAAACTACACCGTGACCTGACCACTGAAATAGCTTTCTTGTGTATATGTCTTTTGTGTTAACTTAAACTTTTAACTCAAAGCGAAAAGCTGAAATGTATTAGACATATTTCCTGGTTATTTACGTCTACCGCTCAGAAATCTGAGCGCCATACAGATGCGGAGGACATTATGTGAATTATGTGCCAAAGAAAACATCCCTGCTGGAGAACTGCAGAAATAAAGTTATTGCTATAGAGTTTCCATCTTCCACCATATTTTCACAGTGTCCGTTTACAAAGTCCAGGATTTTCCCAGGACAACAAAAGAATGCCAGTAAAATGTGGTCAGGTAGTTTCTCTGGACTATGCCAGAGAGACCCTGACACGGTGTACACAAACACACTTATTTGCTGTGACTCAGATAGCAGAACACTGAGTGGTGAGACGCCGTCCAATACAGATCCTGCAGAGAAAGAATACATGTTATCAAGTCAGTTATATATATATCAAGACAAATACAACATTGGGACAACTGAAAAGGTTGGATTGTATACATGTATATGTGTCTCACCCCAACCCAAGCATGAAGATGTGTGTTAGGACCAATGAAGGCAGCAACAGCTTCAGCAAACATGTGTTCATCTCCTCGTCTGGTTTGGCTGCTTCTCTGCTGCTCGCTCGGCTCCGCTTTGGCCGTTTAATAATAAACGCTGTGGGTGGCACATTCTCTGGCCGGCTGGACCAGTCACACATTCTTATGACAGCCTCTGCTTCCTGTTTGCTCTCGGTTACTTCCTCCTGGAGGAGACAGAACAAAACAACATCTTTCAACATCAAATGTGAAATTTTGACCACTTAAGATCACTTGTTTAGAGTTGCAGTTTACCCACAATCCTTGCCTAAGATAAATATCTTAAGACATATATATATATATATATATATCTTCTACCTGTGCATTGATGAGTATGTTGAAGGAGGCTGGACTGATGAGTGGAGGTGTCTGGACACGTCGAGGACTTAAGAGAAATAAATAATAAAGCCACTGTGATGAGATCTGTTATCACTTCCTCTATTCTCGTAAAACACTAGTTTAACATGTTCTTGATAAGGATGATTTGAACACACCTGCTACAATGAGAACTCGTCCGTGAACTGCTGCCAGACTCACGTTGGGCTTCCAGAAGCATTTTTTCCAGGTCTGTGATATCACACAGGGTTGGCGTGCCCTCACTATGCTCACTGTTTGAATCAAAGTTAAGCTCTACCCATGAATCTGGGAGGAGAAAATAGACACGAGTTAGACAAGTAATGAATGTTTGATTTGGCCTTTCAGATTAATCTTTACAACAAATTAAATACATAAAAAGGTATAGGTTAAAAAACAAGAACTATCCAAGCTAGAAATAAACATTATGAAATGATGTATTACATGTACTTCAGGTTGGATGTCATTTCATTAAATCCTTTTACATAAAGTTTTAAAAGGGGGTCATGTAAATTCCACTTGCCACAAATAAAACCGAGACAAATAAAAAACTGTTTGCTTTAGTAGAGTTAGCAGTGTGATTGGATGAGTTCTACACTGCCGAGATTTACACAAAATATAGTAATCAAACTTAACTAACCAACTAACGTGAGTGAGTAAACGCCGTACGTTACTATTAACAGTCTTATTTTTTACATTAATTATCGATGTAGTTACGTTATCTAACCCAGTCAATGTTTAACTTACCGTGAAAACTGTCCTCCTGCGTTATGATTCTCTGCGTTGACATTGTTTCGAAAATGTTTTTAATTTCGCTTCTCGAATATGGTGAGATTTTGTTTGTTTGTGGATAAAAGATAAAGCAACTTAACTTGTTCGCTCAGTTTAAACATACGCACAACGTCGGGGTCCCGAAAAACAATGACGAAATCTTTTGTTTACAGACAGAATCTGCGTTCTGATTGGTCAGTCTGTAAACCAATCGCGTCACCCTACGTGTGTCGAGGGGAAATGTGGCGCGAGGTCCGTGATCCGAATGAATAATATAAAGCTGTTGAGTCGTTCAGTGTATTCACTCCATTTTAAAACAGACAATAATTCGTATTGGTCAGACAATAATTCGTATTGGTCAGACAATATTGCTCCTGTTATTTGACTCCTGTAGCTCAGTTGGCAGAGGATTGCAAACACGCAAAGGTCGTGGGTTCGAGTCCCAGGAAGCACATATACTGACAAAATGTATAACTTAAATTAACTGTAAGTCGCTTTGGATAAAATTGGCAGATCTGCCAATTGCATAAAGGTAAATGACTTGCCAGTAGGTGATATTAAAATGGGTTACAGGACGAGGCCATAATAAACATTACATTTCTCGCAATACATACATATTAATCCACAAATACGGGGCGGAAAGACAAATAGTAACTGCTGTATGTACAAAACGAGATCTAATACTAGAATACTACAGCGGATCAATTAAAGTTCTGGGCGCTAATGCACATAATCCGTGATATTATAGTCGTGATATTATGTTGACGCAGTCCTGTAATTACACATTTATGAGACGACTAGAAGATGTTTTTGGCTAAATAAATATAGTCAGCAATGGTATAGAAAAACTTCAGTCTGAACAGTCTCTCTGGGCAGTGTTTAACCCAAGTAACAGAAATACACTACACATTTGTAGCGCAGGTGGGTTTGTTTGTTTAAAGCCTGTGTGAAATGTAAACGAGCTGAATTGCGTCAAGCCCTCGATCTCAGGTCCTTAGTACGCAATTATTGCAAAACCGTGTTATATTTGAGCATCATTCGTCATTTACATCACATCGCTCTTTGAGTGCCTTGCAGGGAACAAATAATGAACACAACGGTCGCGAGAGGACATTATCACACGGGATTCCAACGTCATATCCGGAAAGAGGTCGACTCGGTGAAAGGAACGGAAGATAAAGAAACGAACGTGCGATTTTTAGTTATTACAAAACAATATTACATGGACACCTAAACGCTTGAGGTTTTGATATTTCATATAAGCATTTTACCAGGAAACTTTAGAGGTAAGATTCGCGTTAAGGAAGGGCGCGGTTGCTATGTAAAAAAAATATGTAAACATCGTGGCCTTGCGCTCGGTTTCTGAGCACGAGCCGCTGATTAGCTTTCATTTGTAACCTAAAGAAAGATGAACGGTCTATACGGATTATATATCTATAATACATTGTTAGATTTCGTGGCTGTTTACAATAGTCCTCTTGAGAGATGCTGTGCTATTGTTTATCACTACTTGACAGCAGATCGCCGGCAGAGTGACGCTTCTAACTGTTGATGCACAAAATGGCATAGAGGGTCTGAAACAATCAAGTGTTTTATTAGCCTAAACTTGCTTGATATTCGCATGTTATATTAGCATAAACACTTTAGGAAAGATATCTACAATTTGCAACAATTCTGCCAAAACGTACAAATAGCACTACTAGGTGAATTCGTTTTTTATAGATATGTAAGTGTTTTGTTTTGTTGGCGCATGTGCAAACTTGTTTTACCTTTGCAACATTCTTTTTTGATTTTGTTCTGTATGCGTGTTGTTGTGCTGCTCTGATGTTGTTCACGTTGATGTGTTTGCAGATGTCTGACGACTTAGTGAAACAGTTGAGCAATTATAAGGCTCAGCTGCAGCAAGTGGAAGCTGCACTCTCTACAGATCCAGAAAATGAGGACCTGCTTAAATTGCAGAAGGACCTCCAGGTTTGGGGCAGAACTGTCCACTACTTATATAAGATTACAAAATAGAACATTGTTATTGACAACTTGTTCTAACCCTCACTAGAACCCTCATCCCCTATATGTGGGTTCTAGGTGCTAGAGAATGCTGTGTTCCTTCTACAGTATACCTATAATAATAGAATTAGGGGTCTGCCATGTTTTTCAGGGGGCCAGTTGTTGTCAGTTTGTGGAAGCCTGATAGCTTCTGTGTGCGACACGATAGAGCTGTGACCTTCTAAGTAAGTATATTTCTCTTATCATTGCTGTTATATCTATAGGAGGTGATTGAGTTGACAAAAGACCTGTTGACATCACAGCCGGTAGAGGGCGTGGCCAGCACCAAAAGCTCAGAGGCAGCTTCCCCCACTCGCAGCTGGAGGGTCGGAGACCGCTGCATGGCTATCTGGAGCCAGGATGGACAGTGAGTATCACAGGGGCACACGCACGGTGATTGCGTGTTTGGAAAGGCTGTAAATGGATGATGGGGGCTTGTCAGCAACATTTTGGGGGTGGGGTTTGTGTGTATATCTTTACTCACCTGCTTACAGTGCTGTGTGATTGGCAGGTTGTATGAGGCGGAGATCGAGGAGATTGACAATGACAACGGCACGGCGGCTATCACCTTCAGTGGCTACGGCAACGCAGAGGTGATGCCACTTCACGCCCTCAAAGTTCCAGAGGAGGGCAAGAGCAGGAACGAGATCGACGGAAAGCCCAAATCCAAGTGAGTAGATCTGGATGAAGTCATATTTTTATTTCTATAGCGTCTTTACACAAGCTCCAGACAATACAAACACCAATAATCTAGAACAATTTAACCTACGTTTTTAGATGTAACTTGAAGACTGAGAATGACTATAACCGTTAGGAGTGTATGCTGTATGATTTAACACATCGAAATTCTCTCCCTCAGGAAAGAGCTGCTGGCAGAGCAGAGGGAGTACAAGAAGAAGAAAGCGCAGAAAAAGGTGCAGCGCATGAAGGAGCTCGAGCAGGAGCGAGAAGACCAGAAATCCAAATGGCAGCAGTTTAACAACAAAGCCTATTCCAAGAACAAGAAAGGGCAGGTGTGTGTGAAAGGACAGGTGTGTGTGAGACCGAACGGCAGGTCATTCAGCTGTGCTGGATGTGTTTGACTTCCATTTCCTCCTAAAGCTTTTTCCTTTCATAAAGCTAACGTCATGTGATCTGTCTTTACAGGTGAAGAGGAGTATATTTGCGTCACCAGAGAGCGTGAATGGAAAGGTGGGCGTCGGCACGTGCGGTATCGCCGATAAGCCCATGACTCAGTACAATGACACTTCAAAATACAACGTCAGGCATCTGATGCCCCAATGATTGCTTTGTGTTGTCTGCCTCATCCCCTCGACGTCACCACCCGTTGTTAAAATGAAAGTTATCAGATAAGAATTCTTCGTTTGTTTTGAAATGTAATTAATTATAGTACCACATATCCAGAGTAGGACTGTCCCCCTCCTCTATTTCCCGTTACAGTGAGTGTTTAGTCTTTGGATATTTGGATATTGGAGCTGCTTTATACTGTCGGTGACGTTGTAGCTAATAAAACATCAGTCCATCTACTAAGCTAAGCACAGTTCCCATTGTACCTGTTTTATTTTGAAGGATCACCTCATGCTCTCAGGACCGGCTCTCTGCACACCTTCAGTAACGCTGAGGATGAGAACTTTGCCCTGTAGGTTTTTTTATGACATACTGAACAAACATACACAATGCATAGTTGAGTCAGTGAAGACTGCTGCTGTCAAAGCGATTAAGCGTTTCTTTTATTTTGCTTTTTGAACCTCTGTGTCTAATAAGCGTTCTCCTGCAGTCCATTTGTTGTTGAAATTGCTTTTCAGTTTTGTATATTTACATATTTGAGAGGAATAAACATTGAGTTGTTGACATTTCTATACTAAGAATTTGTGCTTTTGGGGTGGCTTGTTTGTTTGTAAACACACGATTCATTTCTTGTAGTTAACAAGTATATATTTTTACACCATTGGTCATGTTTTGTTATTGTCACACTAGTAAATTGTAGCACACCTTTATTGCAGATAGTCATGGACACTTAAATGAATATAATGACATTTTAAAGAGGTTTGTAGACAGTTAACTGTCTGAATCTACTGGATAAAGTAAAACATTGTCAAAACTCACCCACAAATGTCACTGCAACACTGCAAATTACAAAGCAGTAACTCGCCTCGGAAGACAAATAATGTCTTAATGAGCACAAGGATACGTCACTAGAAACAATTACAGTACAGTGTAAGATTGCTAAAAACCGTGTACAGTGTATTTAATACAACATATACTGCAGTACTCTATAATCTGTCAATGAAACTTGAGTATCAGCTAAGAATAACTGTAAATTATCAACCACATTTCTGTCTATATACCAAGCAAAGCAAAAACAGCTTTATATCACACCAAACAGTCATCTTTCAATTTCAAATAGCAAGTTGCTAATACTTTAATAAAGTTCCTGACATGAAGGAATCCAGTCAGTCTCATAAACCAATCAGAATGTTTTTCACCTGATCAATTCAGTTACATGAAAATGTCTTGATGCTTCTCAATTTTAGCTTGTACTGTAGGAACCAGAAGGCTTTCATTTAAAAATTACTAGCTCAACTTGACTTGTTACCTACCAACAATATTGCTAATGTGTATACGTTTGAAAAGTGTATACCGTTTAGACAAGTGTAGGCCTTGAGTTTTTAATACAGCTGTAACAAAAAGTGTATTGAAATTAAAAAGTCTGTTTAATATCTACACATACAAGTCATTGCTTCAATACAAGTGTGCCTATCCATACTCATCGCATTTATCACAGGATCTTACTGAAACTACATTACCCACAATCCCCTGCACACACCACAGGCGTATAATCAACGTTACCTCACACTCACTTTCAGTCCTTCATGCATTCTTTTTCTTCCTCTATTTCATTTTCCTCCTTTTCCGTGGTTTTTCCTTGCTCCTTTTCCTTGGTTTTTCCTTGCTCCTTTTCCTTGGTTTTTCCTTTCTCCTTTACCTTCTCTTTCTTTTTAGACATCCTCAGGAAGGAAGGAGTACGGAATTTCTTTTTCTTCTTTTTAGGCGATTTTTGACCTTCAGAGGAGCTGGTGACAGAAATGTCATTGGCAACGGTGGATGTTATGGAGACCTGCATCTCTTTAGTTATGCTAAGCTCCGTGACCTGCAGAGTGAGGTCATCATCCTGCGTCAGCTCATCACTGCTTTGCAACAGAGCTGAGAGACAGTCTGAGAAAAGACACAGATGTTTCAGCATGGGTTTCTTTAATCCCTGATGTGTCTGACACGTCAAATTCCAGTGAAATAATACACGTTTAATCCCATATAATAGGGAACATTCTCAGAACATTGGCAGTAGTTTTCTGAAAGTTCTTTCAAAGGTATCGAAAAGTTCTTGCAGTAAAGTTAATAGAACATTTTTTTAACATTATATGTCATATCTCAAAAACATTATTCCTAAGTTGTTGGTGGAGCATTTAAAAGCAAATTTAAAAATGTTGAAATAATTTTCTTATAACCAACAACACTGTTAATACAACGTCTAAAAAACAGGATGTTTTGAACATTCTTAACTTCAAAAACAGCGTTTTTAATATATCTGGTACTTAACTGAAAGGTTAGGGAGACGTTACAACCTAAATTCGCTACCTAGGAGCCCACAGCTTTGTTTAAATTCAGGTATTTATTCTGTATTTGTGCTCTTAGACATTTGGACCCCACTGTAAATGAGAGACAATAATCTTTACCTCCTTTCTCTGGGCTCATCAGAGGGGAGATTGACAGAGACACAGTGGAACCATCATATGTGGTCATTTCTTCATCTGTCAGATCCTCATCTGCCTCTAAAAAGTTTAAATATCAAGAAAACATGAAAATAAAGTTTAAATGTTGTGTTTCTGTCTTTATACTGGTCTTTAGCTTTACATCTGTCTTAGCAATGACTGTGCAAATAAACAACACATGGATAATAACTATACATGAATTATTAAGATGTTGTTTAAGTATAGCATGTCCCACTGCAGGTCACTGCTGTTACAGCTTGACATTTCATGTCAACTCCTGTCAATGCTCTTTTGTCAATATCCAGCGCGTAACACAGTACGCGTGAAAGAGAGTCTGCGTACCTGATTGGTTGCACTTATTCTCCACAGTTTGGGTGTATTCCTGAAGCTCGGCCTCTGATTGGTCGAAAGGGTTGGGTGGTAGAGAGGCTGTCTGCGCCTCGTCCTCATAAATAAAAGCCTACAGAAATAAACATGATATGACAATGGACTGATTGAGAATTGTGCCTTAGTAATAGTTATATAGCATTTGTGTTGTATGTTGTATAAGTGATGTTTGTGCTGGGTTCACTGGTGGATTCACGCACTGGACCGGGAGGATTATCGATGACAATGTCTGCCAGCAGCTGAGACTTTGGGCCCGCTGTCATCAAATCCACTCTGTTCTGTTCTCGAATCTAAACCACCATAAACAAAGCAGTGCTTTAGAGCAGGGAACACAATCTGTGGGCACAATCTGTCCTGTTCTTTCTCACACACACACACCTTATTTCTCTTTTCCTGTACTTCACTGGGGTTGGTATTTAGTGGGACGAACTGGTTGGGGTCCTCAATCTTAATTGGGGTGTCCTTGCAGCTGCCAGACTCTTCCGACTTCATCCACTTAAGAGAATATTACAAAACTAAATGAATGAAACTGAATAAGCAGATTCAAGCAATACATTTTGATTTAATGAATTTTCATGACTCTCCAGACAATGAATGTATACCGTAGTTTTGGTACGTGGGCTACAGGTTCCATTGGTTGACTCCTCTGGCACGTTGACCTTTAGGTAACTGTTGGGTGAATTCAGCCATCGTATCCTCTCTCTGTCTCGCTTCTGTGCCTGGAAGTGCAAAGGACTCTGCGGAAAGCCGTCCGTTTCCTCCAGTCCCACCCCAGTAACGGTTGCTGGGATCTCCACGTCATTATGGTGTCTGGGCTTCTCTTTGACTATGGGATGGCGGTAGGTGTAACCAGTTCTGTAACCCTGGAAACACAGATGGAGCCATGATAAACATGTTAGTACTGTTGGCATCTCTTTTAATTGAACAACTTTATGCAACAGTTAATTCTGATCGTCTAATGTGATTGGCCAAACAATGTTCCAAAAGTGCTCGCAAAAATATTTAAACAGCACTGGGACATTTCACAGTGTCACAAACTTGTCTGTGTTTGTGATTTTTCAGAGCAGATCATTGCAAACAGGCTCCCAGCTAACAATGTTAGGTTGCATAAAAGCCATTGTACTGAATATGAGCCCTGCTGTGTTCACATGAAAGGAGGTAGAGCAGGTAAAAAGCCACTCACTAAGTTATCCATCATTCTCATAAGTGACTCAAACTCTGCCTCTCCAACCCTCCATCTGATCTGTCCATCCGACATTTTCCCACTGGCATTAATTGAAGGAGCTGCTTTCAGACTTGCTCTGTCTAACACGCACAGGTTTTCAACACCACCCGCACAAAGCAGAGCACTAACCTGCAGAGAGACAGAGAGAAAGACAGAGCTGATGAGGCTGCACCATTTTCTATGCGTTTTGTGTTTTGTATTTGTGTGCATGTACCTGTATTTCACAGGCTTGTTGGCTGTGGTACAAATAATGAAAAGCTTCTTCTGTAGTCTCTCCAAATGCCAGTAAACCTTGATTCCTCAGCACCAAAACCTGAAAACCAGCAGAGTTGCATCACTATTACAAATCCACTGTAACACAACCCCAGTAATTCACGAAGCAGGAAAACGACAATAAATATTAACACAAAAGGAATGCTCGCCAGTCATTTAAACCAAAATATCACAGTCTAAGCTCTGCCACGCTGTACTGCGTGCTGCTAATGGTTGCCATGCCAACGGGTACCAGAATTCACAGACGATCACCTTGGCAGTGGGACCCAGAGCTTTCTGAAGTTCCATCCTCTCCTGTTCGTCATCCACATCACCATAGAAGCTAAAATGAGACACGTCCCCCAGCAGCAAAGCTTCATGGGAAATGGGTAAGATGCCGCATTTCATAGAGGAGACCTACAACACCTTCAGAAAGTTAGCGTGTGTATGAACAGACTGGTGTGTGTGTGTGTGTGTGTGTGCCCTCACAGCAGCTGTGGTTGGTGTGTAAGTGTGTATAACACACTTGGCATCTGGTCGTGCACAATAGACGGCTGCATGAGGTTTGAATCCCAAAACATCCACAGGTAGTGAAGGCGCCCCCTGATCAACCACCTCACCGATCAGATTCACCTTCACCTATGAACAACGTGATAAAAGATCATTTATACAGTATTTGTTTCATTTCATCTTGATGTGCATCTACAGTATATATAATGTATACGCTGTAAAGTTTTATGGTGCCCAGCATTGTAGGTCATATTGAGGTGAACATAATGTGGCAGCTTTTTGTGTGCGTGTGTAAGTGTAAGTGTGTGTGTGTGTAAGTGCGCATGTGTGTAAGTGTGCGTGTGTGTGTGTGTAAGTGCGTGCGTGTGTGTGTGTAAGTGCGTGCGTGTGTGTAAGTGCGCGCGTGTGTAAGTGCGCGCGTGTGTAAGTGCGCGCGTGTGTAAGTGTGCGTGTGTGTGTAAGTGTACCAGACTGGCTGCTGTGGCCTCTGAGAACGACAGCCCTTTAGGCAGAATAAGAACATGATCCTGCTCTTTGCTCACACGCAGCTACAACAACAACAAACGTATATTATCAATGCTTATTAATATACAATCTTTTTATCAGTAACATTCATGATTAATGATGAGTTATCTGGGTTTACTAAAGCCTGAAGAGCAAATACATATGAATCATTTCAAAATGTAAGTACTTACAGTAATGTATGTATTTGGTAAGTGGGTGTGTCCATACAGGTCCAGTAGGCGGTACAGACAAGCCAGTTTACAGCGGCCCTGCCTCTCAGCTTTGGAGCAGTTAAACCACTCCATACCGCACAGATCATTCACTGGACTTATTGAGCCCACACCTGGAAACACACCAGTAGCATGTCAACATAAATACATATCTAAGTGTGCCTCATTTTTTACACCTAGCAGATAGTGATTTAGAATTGCATGCCTGCCGTCTATTGACCACAGCCACAGCAAATAATCTTCAATGTCACCACTGTGTCAATATGAGAGTGTGTGCACTTACTGCTGGGACTGTACACGCCAGGGTTGCTAAGTGTGTTGCTGATGATAAGCTGTGCGATGTGACCTAGCAGACCACCAGAGTTACTGGTTTTGGAGTATTGCTCCTTCATCATACTCTCCAGCTCTTCTTTGAAGTCCTGCAATAAACATTAAACCACACACATACACTTAAAAGCAGGCGCAGAACCATAAGATGTTGGTCCAATCATTGTATTTGATCAAAATGCAATGATAGGATGTTCTACTTGTCTGTCAAACTATGTGTTTGCATACCCCCCTCACTATTGGAGGAGGCGGGGCTTTGGAGACGAGGGCAGGCTTTTATGCTTTCAAAGCTCGGTTGCTATTGCTAGGCTCTCCAAAATTGCCTACTCTACCTTTAAGTGACGTGTATTTTAGCACTAAATGTTACTCAAACACAGCGGTCACAAAAACTATTTGGGCAGTTCTTAAGCTATTTAATTTATGCAAAACGAAGTAGGCTTCGTTTAAAATAGACACAAAATATTTGTACTTTCTAGTTGTCAAACTTAGTGGAACATACCAAAATAATTTTTTACTGCTCAGACAGATTTAATAGAGCTTTTAGTTTTGTTTATCCACTTTGTCTCAGATGTTTCTTGGGGTTTACAAAATTTAAACCAAAAACTTTATATTAAGGAGATGTTTGTGTGCATAACTTTGCCAAATTTGGTTGCATCACATAGTTTGAAAATACTTTCACAAAGATGCAGTCGCAGAAGTCAGTAATGTCTTTACAGCGTGACTGACCAAATCAGGACAGTTTATAAAGAGCAATGTGCTGCTTTTTTAAACCATCTGCGCATTTTCAGTTTGTTTCTATGGGCGCAGAGCGTCATGCTCTCAAGGTGGATTATGGGATTGACAGCGGCACGAAGTGTACTCACAAGCCACTGTTTCTTCTGCTGCCATGGAAACAGGCGGTTAATAGTAATTGTAATAAAGAAAATAAATGGGTAATGACACTATCCATACAATAAATGTTTAGACTTTAAACGTGGCTGAAGTGTCCAAATTTGTGGCCACAATATCTCAAATATAGGACATTTCTGATTTGCTCATAGATTCGTTATGGTATTCAAAAAGCACCGAAAACAAAACAGGCTTTAATAGGAAGCTTTCAGTAAACAAGAGTCAGTCATGTGCATAAATTAACATCAGTCAAAGATGGAAACTTTAGGGCTACAGACTATGAAAGATGACCATAAAAGGAGATACACGTGACGGTTGTTGTGGATTGTGTTACACTAAATTTAGCTAAATTTACGGACACTGAAAAGATAGTATTTATATCTGCAAAATCCAGCATTTTAAATCGTCCCAGCTAACAGTTTTTTAAGAGTTCTTTCTTAAATAGTTCTTTTTATTTTTCCAACAAAAATTAACCGGAAACTTATACATTTCATTAAAGGTAGATGTAAAAAACGTACAAAAATATACATATATACATTCGCTCTCTCTCTTTCTTCAATACATTCTCTAGCTAAAGCTTTTCGAAAGACATCAGGGATAAATTAGATGCGAAACAAAACAATCTCGAACGAAGTGTAACATGACCGATAATCTGGGTTATTTTTGGGGAAACGTTTTTAAAAATTGTTAGCCGGGACTGCCTTGAAAATACTGCTGTGCAGAAAATCTCACTGGCTTCTTTATTTAATTAATTCATTTGTCAGCGTTTCTGATGATCTATGCATAGTTACCAAGGGCAACCGATATCCACTTGTTGGTTGTTATGCAATCAAACACAAGCGTGGGCTCCTCTTAAAAATGCAGAGGGAGAGAGCGAGAGAGCGAGAGAGGGAGAGAGCGAGAGAGAGAGAGAGAGAGAGAGAGAGAATGTGAATTCTCACTTTTGTGTAAGTGTGTGTGGGAGTGATGCCTTACAGGACTTTGCAGAATCTGTGTAACTCTCTTTTTCTGCTCCATCAAATTGAAGTCCTGCCTCAGGTCAGGTGACATGGCGCTGATCCGGAGAGACTCTGGAGAATGCAGGTCTTCTGTGCCATCACCATAGATCTTCTTCACCTTTAGACTGCACGGGGGACGGATGCGAGAACCCCCCTCTTCATCAGCCACACTCATCTCAACACACTCACCCGCGCTCATACATAAACACAACACCCGACCTTCTGCTTCAGTGAGAGAGAGAGAGAAATTGAACGGGTGGGCGGACTGTTTTTTTCTGACCCACGTGAAGCTGTAATCGCTGTTTGAATGTAAAAAGGTCAGAGCACTTCGGATTACACCGAGTTTAAACACACACGCAAATAAACACTGTCACAAGCACACACACACACACACACACCTGTGTGTCTGCTCTCCAGCTGACAACCCATGCATATCTGCACGCCCCCAACCGAGAACAATTAACACCTTGAGCTCCTTTATACCCAATATGGCCCCAAACCACACCCACACAACCACTTAAAAAGTAGCTTTATGTCATACACTTAAATAAATCTATTCATGTAAATTTAGTTGTGTATGACTTACGCAAACATTAAAAAACTCCAAAATGTAAAACAATCTCATCTTAAACATAGAAAAAAAAATCGCCCCCTGAAAAAATCGCCCCGCCCCCATCATTTGTTGCGCATCTCGCGACCACCGCCTGCGCACTGTACATAATTATACAGTGTGTCGGTCAACTTAGCGAGTTGAACTGAATTAAAAACCCACGTATACAACATTTTAGCAATCACATGCGCGTACAGCTTATGACCATTACTGGCGCATGCAACATTTTAGGCATCGCAGGCGCAT
>JAZGTI010011412.1:0-16663 GCA_036877585.1 Botia kubotai
TATTCCACAGGCTTACAAAATGTGTCTACAGTGAAAAATTGCACAAATATACTTATTGCACGTTTTGGAATATATGCCCTCTCCACCCCCCACACTTCAAAAAGTCACAGCTGTGGCGAGCAGCCAGGTAATTCACAAATTATCATTTGCCCTTCAGTTGAATGTCATGGGATTGAGGGGCCATAAGGTCAGCCCCACTGTATGGGTTTTCAACCAGAGGATTGCTGTCTGGAATTATGAAGAGTCATGGCTTTCAAGCTCTGCTGGGTTTATGGTACTGATGTTATGGCAGATGATAAAACATGATAAGACTGAACATTGTCAATATGGTGCTGGTAAAATTACTTTGCTCTAACATAATAACATGCTGTACATACAAATTGAAAAGGTGCATGTTCACATGTACATGCAAGAAGAGCATATTAGCATATTAGACAACAGGTAAAAAGGAAATGCAAGTAATAAAATGCAATCAAACACAAAAATTTCCACTTATTTCCATTTACATAGGTTTAGTTGTTGTTTTTTTAAGTATACATTTTTTAAGTATAATCAATTTGGCTGTAAGTCATTTAAACTTGAGTTTTTATGTGACTTTAATGATTTTTATAATGATTTTTAATTGAGTTGAATCCTGTATAACTGATAAAAGGAAGCTAAAATTGCATCCATTATTTTTTAGTTAAAGTGTAGAAATGTGTTGCCACCTTCTCATCACATAATTTTGTACATTGCAATTGTGCAGGACAGCTCAATAAAGCTGTTTATCAAGACATTCCATCACTTGTAGTTAACAATAATGAACAATCAAAGTCTACGATATTTTGGAACAAATTTATCTCTTGGTAGCAGCTAGACAAATTAGACAGATGCTAACATCTTTAAAACAAAACTTTGCAAGGTAAAAAAATGCAACCCAATTGCATTATTTCGGTTTATTTGGGATGAAACAAGGATAAACATGTTCTATGCCTATACCATAATCGCAAAGTTTTCTATTTGCTGCGTATAAGTGGCAGCCGAATGTATAAAAGCATCCAAATTCAGTAGATATTCATAAAGCAAAAAGGTCCTACTTATTTACTTTGTTTCTACTGTGTTTGATTGCCAATTTATTTCCATTTATGTAAATCTAGACCTCAAAGCTACCTACTTTGGAAACACTGATTTAAGATTTTGCAAAATAACTTGAACTTGAATAACTTCAGCATTTTTAATGGCTTTGAATTTTACATTATTGATCTCATAAATGCAGATGAAGCATTTAATCAAAGAAAGTTACATCCAACACTTAATCCTCAATAACTCATCCTCAAATACTTAAAAATATTATTGGTTGTGAAGGACCATAGTTAACCATAGTGAGCTTGTTATTAGTAGCTTGTTATTTTGATTCAGTTAGAAACATTGAGTACACTATGTTTTCAGTGCCTCTTGTTTTATTAGACTGCAAAATGTTAAATCAGTGTTTTGAACAAATGGTACAGTGACATCAACCTTACCCCAGTGATCTGATAATGACAAATTATTTAGTCATGCAGGATTACTGTATGAATAATATTAAGTCATAAAAAAACAGAAAATTATTTGATTTCAAACTTTTCTGAGTGTATGGTTTGGTGCTATGCCATCATGCTGAAGTATTCTGGGTGGTTGCCAGAGCATTGCTAAATGAATACTGAAATGATATCTAGTGCTTAACCTGGCGATGCAGTTACCAGTTTATTGCTTATAATAAAAGTAAAAAATAGAGTAATAGTACAAAATTAAAAGTAGTTTGCCATTAAAAGCTATTTATTATGAACACTTTACGTTTTTATCCAGCCCTCTTAATCACACGGGCACATCATAAAACAACATCTCATGAATATTTATCATGGCACATGATTGAAGATGTGAACTTAGACAATGAATCTATTCTAAGCTGCAAAAAGGCAAAGGGGGAGTCAGATTCCTCCTTAAGGCAGAACAAGCAGGCCATTCAAACAGCTGAATACCCGAGCCTGGGAAAATGTACTACCAGAAACTCTGTCTCTTTGATGAGCTCTGCCATGTATCCAGTATGTGAGAAAAGCTTTAGTGAGAAAAGCAAAGCTATAAATGTAATGGTACACACAGGAAACCAAATATGAGTAGATCATCGGAAAGTGAAACACATTGATCAAGCTGGTGTAATCGATGCTAATTTTCTCATTGTGTTCCCTTGGGGTATGTTAAAATAGAGCTAGCAGTCAACACATCTTCCCTTTTACTGAATAAATAAGAGTCAGCGGTTAATATGATGTCATCTTACAATAACAACAATACAGAACAGACAAATAAAGGTAGCTTGCAAAATATAATACTCCAAATATATATATATATATTTTTTAAAAGAAATACAGTCAAATAAGCTTGATTCAATGGACCTTTAATGGATGCTTAATAGACCACGGTCTGAGAAGATACTTTTAATTTAGTGTGTATGAAAACAATGCTGTGAAAGTATTCATGTATTGACTAACCAAAGCATTATAAATGTCATAATAGTATTCATACTACCAGTGAAATCATAGCTTTTAAGAAAAACAGAACTAAATTATTATTATTCATTCCTTCACAATTCTCTAATCTCATCTGGGTCTGGATTCAGATGAATGAAATGTAGGGTTGATGTGAGGGATCGCTTCAGCCTAGAAGTGGTGAGATCCAGACAAGTGGATTCATACAAGAGAGCTCATGGAGTGCCAAGGCCAAGACAGTGACTAACTAATTAATAGGTCATAACATATTAATGTTTGGGGTAAGTAACAATTAGTTACTTTTACTTATTTAAGACTTTATTAGCTACTAAAGGCTTTATGCCTCCTGCAGAACTATACATTAACTAAGGCTTATTTAAAATAACTATGAATAAACTACTCAACTACCCATTAACAGTCACATACAATTAATTATGCCATAAAAAATCATATCTTAGTTATGTTTTATTAAATGTTGTATTAAATACACAGGTGTGGTAAAACCCAAGTAATTATTATGAAGGTAAATCAGTAGCAAAACTTGAGAGCTTGTGGATTTGAATGTGAGAACTTGTCATATTAATATTCGTATTTGTAAGTTGAAATTTACACTCACAGCCCTGATATCTTGGCGCTTTGACTTTTGCTACTCTTTGGTATGGTACACAAGCCCTTAACCCAGCCCTAAGCCCAAACCTTACAGTGACCCCTAAACCTAAACCTACAATCTGATTGGTTGATAGAATGGTTGTTCCATGACGAACAATTTTGTTTATTCAGGAATGTCCTACGTGGTAATCAATTTCTCTTTTGGTCAAATGTCAAATAAAAGTATATTGTCTACCTAACTACGGTCTATTGAAAATTTATATTGATGTTCAAGCATTTTGCATAATTCATTTCGAACTACATGGTTCAAAGTTCAAAGCAATTATCCAGTTTAATAATTAGCAAGTCACATTAATTAAAATTGAGGGTGGGAGGACTCCCAAGGCATTTACAGACACTCATGGACCCTTATACTGATGCTTAAAAGTATGTGTGCGCGCCTGTGTGTTTACATTTTAAGTCTAATGATAGCACAATCATTTTGTAATTTGTATATTTATGTCAGGGTTGGCCTGTGACTGTGGCTATGTTTTGAACAAAATACTAGCATACAACTAAATACTGTGCATTATATTGATTATTGTAGAGTCCATACTTTTTTTAAATATAAATGCTAAACAGAACACATAGAATGCTAAACAGGACAAACTGTAGTATACTACATTGTTATCACATGACCTCACGATCACATGTCCATTCAGTAACATAATTAAATTACATTATTTAAATCTAAATTAATAAAACCAAGCAAAAGATATTGAAAACCATGGCTGATAATGCTTCTGGTTTATTTGTCACAGTGCTGAAAGATCAAGCATATTGTACCCTAGGATACAGTACTGTGTGCACAGGTAATGGGCCATTTCATTCATTAAAAAAAATGCATATTGTATTTGCATATATATCACAGACCCAGTAAAGGTAGTATGGAATGCCATTTAAAACATGTTCTGTGTGTTTGCAGCCAGCATGTGCATATGAAGGCATGCAGCTTGAAGCAATGTGTAAACACACATACCCTCCTTTATTAAATGACAATTCCTCTGATGTATTTTCCCATCTTTGTCACCATAGAAACAGAACCTAGCGGGCTAACATTCCCATCTCTAGAGGCCTGGCCTTGTTCTTCAGTTCACATGCAACACAGCTGTTTCATCCCTCAACAAAGCAATTAACACACAGGGTCAAAATAGGACCCCTCTCTTCCAAACATCAGCCCTCACACTTTGGCAATTTATTCCTTTTTGTCATTATATGCACTCTGTGTAACTCTAGTGCTCTCTCTCCTTTGAAAGATTGTTTACACAATTATCATGCTGGTGAGATTAAGGAAAATTGTAAAATGGCTACTTTTTTAAGTTATAATCTCTTAGAACACAATATTTGCAAATGTTTCACAATTTGTACTACTACCTTTACCATATATGAAATCAATAACAAGCTCCTCTATAATGTTAAAGAAGTTACTTCTCAAAGAGGCACCACAAAACCTTTTATTATGTTGTAGTGACTCCTTTAGCTAAGCCATATGCCTGATCATTATCTTCATTATCTCACAACAATAATAACAATAATACTCCTGTTCACCTCATAAAGCATGGCTGCATTATTGAAATTCAGTGAGAATCAGCTAATTTGATTGTGAAAAGTGGCCATTACATGACTGAACTGTGCTACCAGCTAAGTGAAGCAGACGCGGTCAGGCCTTGGTGTGCCTGCTTAGCTTTGCTGATGAGGGGAACACTACAGAGACCACATCCTATAAATAATAGGTGCCATACAACATATGGACCTACCCAAGGGGTAGCACACATACGAAAAACTGCTGAGAAGGTCCATATCCCCAGAGAGGGAGCCTAGCTACAACAGTGAGGTAGAGGTACTCTACCAAGGGGAAGACACAGGGTTACACCGTAAGGTAACTTGGCCTGTGGACTATACAACATTCAGGGTTACCCAGACGTGGGGAACCAACATGTATGGAGCACCTCACGCTGGTATATAGGCTTACGTATGGATCTGGCGGAGCCAAAGAGGAGATGCTTGGGAGATGGGTGTATCAAGAAAGCGATCTCTCTCTGCTTCATGCATCTCTGCAAGATTTAGCCACAGCTGCCTTTCCTGGACCATGAGTGTGGACATCATCAGACCAAGACCGTACACTGTGACCTTGGTCACCCGTAGAGCGAGGTTGGTCGCCATGGGCAGCTCCTGCATTATAGCTGGGTTGGACCTAATCTCGTGCAGGTCCCTTAGAACTTTGGCCTGATGGACCTGCAGGATCACCATAGAGTGGAGGGCCGAGGTGGCCTGACCTTCAGCCATGTAAGCCCTCACCACCAGTGACAAGGAGAACTTACAGGCACGGGAGGGGAGCCCAGGTTCCACCAGGTGGCAGCACTCTGCAGTCACAGATGTACCGCAATGGCATGTTCCACCTGGGGAATCTCGGCGAGCGAGCCTGAAAAATGTGTGTGCACTGTGACCGGCGCTCTCCATGACTTTGTAAGTTCGTCATGCACCTCAGGGAAGAAAGGACCACGGCCTGACCCCAGCGCACCCTCCGATGCCGTGACCGACATCGCATCATCCTTACGAGTCCTAAATGAGACAGCGATCTCACCCGCTTGGAAGTGAGCCACCGCTGCACCCGTGAACACTACCAGCTCAAAAGAGCGTAACAGGGCTGGGAGATCTGTGGGGTCAGACTCGGCTCCCAGCTATCCTCCATATCACCCCTGGTGCTTACCAACTCAGCCCTCGTAGAGGTACCAGGAAGGGGAGCGGACAGGGAGGGTGCTTAGGCATGGAAGGACATCTTTAAAAAGACACTGCACCACTGTGGGAGCAGGCTCTGTGACTGACCTGCTGAAGAGTCCAGGGGAAGTTTAACTGAGGACAAGACAAGGCATCGGGACCACACTTTTGTGACTCTTGTGAAAATCTGAGAGAGCTTTGCATGCCAACCCGCTTTAATACACTGATATCCATGGCGGAGACTGGCACACAAATTCCACTCGCCAATGTTCATTGGCTTTTTATACAAAAGATCGGAGGTGATTGGGCTCCCAAGAATGAACCCCTAGTGTTGTCATTGACACAACGTTGAGTCATCGACAGAAAGGGAGCTATGGGATTTATTTTATGGCAATAAAAATGAATGTAAACTTTAAAGAAACAAACAAAAATAACGTGAAAGATAATGTGATGTTAAATAATGTGGTAGAAGATAAACACGTTGAAAATAAAAACAATAAACGCAATGGCAAAAATGTAGCATGGTTATAAACAAACCACACTTTCAAACTGTTTTCTAATCTTCCGTTTTGTAATTTGTTTATGAATGTGATGACAGTTTTTGTTTTTACGCTTTCACCGTTTTCAATCCACAAATTTACATTTGACATTCTAGCACAAACCTCATGTGTGGGCGGAGCTTAATTTAAGATTAAATTACATGATGTTAACATGATGCTAGCATGAATTAGCATGAGGCTAGCATGACTTAGCATGATAGATATACTAAAATATGGCTTTTTCATGACGGTAGGAGGTTGCTAGGGTGATATAAATGGCTGCTATTGTGTGGTCAGGAACTTGTCAGGGCAATACCTAAAGCCCACTGACAGCTGAGTCAAATAAATCCACCCACATGTCTCTATAGTGTTTCAACCCTGAGATTGTGGTGGAAAAAATGGGACAAAATTGATCAGAGTTAAAGTTTAACAAAATATATGTTATTGAAGAATTACTGCGCAGCAAAACAGTAACACTGTTGCATCAGTTGCATGCAAAGAAAATGTGCGACCCTTGCTATTTATCCCTGTCTTTTATTCTCCTGAGATATGTAGCCAATTCGTGCTCTGGGGCCCCAATAGCCTTGATTCACGTAGAGACAGCTAGAAACAGTTGCTTTGTGTGTGAAAATACAAGGGACCTCGAGACTAGCATAGGAATGTAAAGTGATGAAGTGAATATTTTGTCGGACACCCACACACCCCTGCAGATGTCTGTCTCCATCTAGTCTGACCTTGTTTCCAGGCCAAGATTTAGCAGATTTTAAACATCACTTAGTCAATTTTTCTATAAGAGAATACAGTATATACAATATATTATGACTAACATGATTAAATTTCACCTCAAGATATGGCTTATTTGTTTTAATTTATGGTTTCTAGGGTACAGTAAATGGTTGCTAGGGTGTAGCTAGACAGTTAATAGGGTGAAACCAATAGATGGATATGTGTGTGAATTAAAAGAGCCAACTCCCATGTCTCTATGATGTTCTGGTGCTAAGACATAGCATGTTAGTTGCTAGGCTGCTCCGAATTGTTGCTATGGCATGGCTGGACAGTTGCCATGGTAATAATTAAAGACTACTTGCCAGTCTGAGTCAAAAGAGGCCACCCACTTGTCTCTACGATGTTCTGATGCCTCTCACCTTTTTCAATAGAAGTCAATTGGATGGTTGCTAGGGTACTGTAACTGGTTGCTAGGGCGTGGCTACTTGAACTTGAAATGTTACTATTTGTGGCTGTTTACTAAGCCAAGCAATATGAGCCCACCCCCAAGTCTTTACAACATCTGATGTTATGTCTATAGGATTTCTCTCAATGAAAGTCAAGGGAGTGTTTTTAGGGTACTGTAACTAGTTGCTAGGACTTGGCACTGAAGTTGAAATGTTACCATTTGTTGTTAAGTCTATGGGGGTTTTTTTGCCCACTTTTTCACATGCCCCAAAAACATTGTACACCGTTCGCTTCTAAAAGTCATAGCACACTGCCCCACAACAAGCCAGTCGATTTGACACCTCATTTATGGGTCTACAACAAACCGTGCGGGACGAGTAGTGTACAAATTTTAGCACCACTAATTACATATAATAACCATTTCAGTTAGTATTTTTTATACAACTAATCCTTCAAGATTAGCTCTCAGGAGCATCTTCGTCATCATTTTCCTCAGCTGTACTCCTGTCACCAACAGGTAAGTTAATGTAATTTAGATAATTCTTAAAATTGAGTTTTATTTTTGTACAGTAGCACTGCTGTCTACTAACTTACTTAATTACTTACTAACTTAAAGACGTTAATTACATCTTTTATTGTATGTACAACCAAAAAGGTAAAATCACTTTCTTAACCGGGAACAACACGACATGTTATGTGTACAGTTACAGTTAAGAAAAAAATTAATTAAAAAAGTATCACCACGATTCTCACCTTTAAATAAGGATAACACATTTTTTCTGTTTTCGCTCAATGAAAACGTTTCTGCTGTTGTAATATTACCGTAATTACAGTAATAAAGGCACACAATTTTTGTCATAGCTCTTAACCACATCATTCAGATAAAAAATTATATGAGCAGTATAGGCCTTTATCACACTTCCTGCTTTAGGTAAGTAAAGCAGTGTTTTGCTACTTCTGGTACCATCGCAGTGGACTCAAAACTAATGGCTGAATTCTTTTGCCGGTATTATTGAAATCTGAATTTCCCCAAAAGGGCAGGCAGCAAACAATCAGAAAAAACAGAAACAGTCCAACACGAAAACCAGGTAAACAACAAGGGACAACTGCTTAAAATGTTAGCCGGGTCAAAACAAGACATCGCACTGTAATGAGTGTAACGAGTCCGGGGTTTAAATAGGCCACTTGATTGCTCACAGTAATCAGCCCCAGATACGGGGACCATGGGAATTATAGTCCGAATCAGTGTTAGTACTCTGGAGAAGGCTCCCTCTGGTGGCGAGGAGGAGGTGGAGCAGGGGCCTCCTCCGTAACAGTTTTAGAGGTTGCTTTATTTAGGTTACATCAATTTTTGGCAAAATTCATAGCAAAATGTCTCTTTTAGTAATTAGCTGAACCTAACAGGATAGCTAGCATCCAGAATACATTGACATTGCAATTGACTTGTAGTTAAAAGTAAACTTTTAGAAAAAGAACTTGCATCCCTTGTCCAGCTTCACTTAAGGTAAGATAATTCACCAAGTAAACCACATATTCTTGGCCAAATTTCAGCAATTTATTTATTTGGGCTGAGTGAGACCGTGAGCCAAATGCTTAGGTCTAGTTCCTGGTTATAGAGCTGTCTATCAAAATCTTACCAGCCAAAAAAGGTAAAGCGCAGTTAAGCCCTGCCCCCACAAGAGGTTTCTGTCAGAATGTTGTGACATAAATTTGAGGATTGAAGACTGTGAAAGGGTAAACAAAATCTCTGATTTACGAGAAAGGAGATTAGAAAAAAATATTGTTTGTTTGAAAACCATACTACACTTTTGCTATTGTGTTTATTGTTTTTATTTTTAAAGTGTTTATCTTTTTTTACATTGTTTATTTTTGTTTGCTTCTTCAAAGTTTGTATTTATTTTTTGAGCACAGAATTAATCCAATATTGAAAACAGGGGGTCAATAAAATGTTTAACCAAAGTCATTTGCAGTTTTTGTATGCTAACGTTTAATTATTGTTGAAGCTCAACAAATGATATGACTGTTACAAAGTAGGCTTCTGCACTGCCTCCTCCGCACCACCATGGTAACCCTCACCCAAATACTAACTCATTCCAATCTGGACTATGTTTCCCATAATCCTTCACACCTTGAACCGACAACACACACACTTTGCGAAATCTTGATTTGGCCTGGCTATCACTACTGAGCGGTTATCCTGAATTGTTTGATTACTGTTGGGACCTTGGACAATTGTTTGGATTATTCTCTGCCTGCCTTTGTACTGGACTGTTTATTGGATTCTGATTGTTGCTGCCTGCCTCGACCTTTGCTTGTTCAACATATTCTGTGATTGTTTGCTGCCTGTCTCGACCCTTGCCTATGTTAACGATTACTCCCTTTTGCCTTGCCCACGTTGAACCTGTTGTTGACCCTGGACTGCTTGACCATTCTCTATTAAAAGCTGCAAATGGATCTGCACGCCTCTGACTTGTCGTTACAATTTATCTCAGCCTGGATAAAGGAACGACATCTTCAGATCAACCTCAGTAAAACAGAAATCCTAGTAATCCCAGCCAACCCATCATTATAACAACTTCACAGTTTAACTTGACCCATGAGCTCCTACATCTAGTGAGTCCGTTAGGAACCCGGGGTGATGTTTGATGACCATCTGAAATTTACTACCCACATTGCAACAGTCTTGGTCATGCAGGTACGAGCTCTACTTCAGGAAAATCAGACCTTTCTTGTGCAAGTATGCAGCTCCTAATCCAAGTAATATCATGGCTGGACTACTGCAATGCCCTACTGACTGACCTTCCAGTCAATACAACCAAATCCCTGCAAATGATTCAGAATGCTGCAGCACATCTGGTCTTGAATCAGCCAAAGACAGCCCATGTTCTTACTTACCCATGATCTGATCTTACTCCAATGACTACCCATTGCTGCCCGCATTAAATTAAAATATCGGACTAAAATATAAGACATGCACATATTCTGTTCCTTCCTGATGGAATGAACTCCCAGCCTCAACCTAATCTGCCGAAACCATCACAACCTTCAAGAAACAACTCTGCAGTTCAACCTTGATATGCAAAAAAAGTCTTCTACTGTTTATCATGTCCCTATAGCCTCAATGACACACATTTAGTTATCTGTAAATAGTAAAGTGTTAACACATTATCACTGTTAAACAACTCATTTCAACACTTCATTTCTTCAACACTTCTTCTTATATAGCCTGACACCTTAGGGACATTGTGACACAAAATCATATATCAAGGTGATACTTTTTTTTAGAGAAATGGTTATGGTGGAGTTATGGTTAATGCTCTTAATAATGGAACACTTTTAAACCTGTTTGATGAACACCTGTATGGACAATTGAATTGTATAGAGAAGAAAACTGTATAATTTCAACCCAATGTGCTAGACAACTGAGCACAAATCGGAATTTTGACAGGCTGTGTCCTAATTTCTGTACTTCTGCCCAATGAGGCTGTATAGTACCTGAAAAGATTTATTTGCTAGCATTTCCACTCATCTCAATGGAAGTATCTCAGTTTAGGCATGACCCTCATAAAGTCCACAGCCTGTTTGCTGCTACCTTTCTCATTAACACATTAATAAGCCAATCACCCGGGCTCCAAATGTCATGTGACTAATCACTCTCCAGATGCAGGAAAATTATATAATGACAACTGTGGGAAAGCAAGTCATTGTTTTATGTGTTTGATTTTATATATGTGTGTGTGTTTATCATAGTTTGAAACTAAAGCAACAACACCAGCTAAATATGAATGTAAATACAGTGTTTTTCATTGTTTTCTCTGAGTTCCTGTTTCACTCTGGACAAATGGGCAAAGATAGTGGCCACCCTTTGGTGCCTCTGACCCCTGTTGTGGGTCATTTGCTGACCACTTGCTTAATGACTTAATCAAATGCCTCAATTGATTAATCAATCAAAGTCAACAAGTGAACCCTCCTTTGTTACTTTCAACTGTGTTTTGTTTAAAGTTGTCAACTGAGTATTTTGTTTCCATTTAAAAAGACTGCTCCTCAAAATTACTATAAATGTAATGTATGTTAACTTTAAGTCAGACTTGGTGACTGCAGCACTCAAGTAGTATGCTCTGATGTGTAGATTCATGTTCATCATTTTCTACAATAAAGACTACTGCTGAAGTCTCATTTTTTTGGGTTGGAAAAAAGTTGTTCGGGTGGACCTGCGAGCACCAGTAGAACATGTTATTAGCTTTTTGCCTTCAGGAGCCATTTGTCACAAATTCTGTGTTGGTTGTCTGGGTGAGGAAAAGGCATGCTCAGTTCTCGAGGGAGGACATTGCGAGAAGCCAGCAATCGCTCATGGCTGGCTTGATGAGCATTTCTAGCTGGTCATGACTTAGTGGGTGGGACTTTCTCATTGCAGGCTTCAAAAATTTTTAATCGGATCATTTAGTCATCACAGCAGGTCAGGCTGGTGCTGCACAGCATACAATTGCTGTATTACAGGCATACAAAGGCCACCTGTTCAAGGATTTGGATTGGGGGGGGGCCTTTACCCTGATGTGGTGGCTGAGCAGTACCCAGTCTACAGATTTAGCTCTTCGGGCCACTAAAAGCACGGCTGCTGCTATAAGCCTGACCTGCTTATGTCTGAGAACTGGAGGTGGGCCAGAGACAGAGCAATGCCACCCATACTCCTCAGCCCCCATGGGGAAGAACGTACGAGCAGCGTGATGCTGATAAAACGAAGCAAGATGCCAAGGGCAGGTGGGTTGAGGCTTGCACAAGAGTGGGGAAGTAACCCCGTCTCAATCCCTCCTTATTTCTCTGTCCTGTGTTGTTGCATAAACATTTAAACAGGCCCGCAGTTTCAAGCTGGCATTTTATGGCTCCCTTTGGATGGCAGGTCCTAAGAATCAAGTTTCTTCCATGAAGCTTTCCTGGCCAGAAAAAGAAGGGCATAGTCTGCTCTACTGTGATGGTCAGCCTATCAATGTTGAACATGGGAGATCTGGGTTTAAATTTACTCTCTGGCACCCCATTGAGTACTTGGTGGGGTTTATGCCCACTTGGTAATTTATATGGGGTTTCTTTGCTGCAGCCAGCATTTTTAAATCTTGCTTTCATGGATTGGCAGAGTTGCACTCTCCTCTTGTGGTGGAGGGGGACGATTCTGTGACTTCAACCTTTCCACTTTCATGCTGGCAAAAAGGGTTGGCTTGTTGGACGGTGAAAGCTAGCAATCAGCTGGCTTCTGTTCGACTGCTGTCTTCTGGGTTGCTCCCTCACTATAGGGCTCCCTCACTCCATGAGAGATTCACCTTTTTTAGGCATGGGTTGAGCATAGTGCAAGACCTTCAAACTAGCGGGTCCTCCCCCATGGAGCTCAATTAAGGGACAGTAGTTTGAGTAGTCGAGTAGTGGGTAGCTGTCTGCTAACTCCCCTTGGATTTCTGACTAGAGTAAGTGTGGAGTAGCACCCTCACTATGGATGGTCCTCCACCCCCCCAAAGAGCTCCATTAATGGGCAGTGGTTTCGAGTATATTAGTTAGCTGTGTGCTAGCTCCCCTTGCATTTTTCATTCTGGGGTGAGTGTGGACTAACACCCTTGTTTATACAGGATCCTCTGCTCCCTGCTGAGCTCATTGGGGAAGAGTGGTTTAGAGTGGTGGCAGCTACTCCTTACTAGCTCCCCTTGGAATGCTGGTCCCCTGGGTTATGAATGTTAAACACCTCTCTGCGTATTAGTGTAGAGTATACCTTTTAGCAGTGTTTTTAACTGGGACTTGCATTTGGGCAGTGGTCAAAGGGAGTTCCTTTAGTCACAAACAGTGCATTCTGCCTATGGTGATTATTCTCCAATGTGGCAGACGCTTCCCTGTACACTGTGTCTCGTTGCCATGCCTCAAGGGTGCCTGTCTACATCACCTTCAGACAAAGAAGTTGATGACATGCTGTACAGGTGACTTAATATACGTATAGGTGCACCTGGCGCACATCAAGCACTACGGCACTACCGTGGGCCAATTAGATATATTAGACATGAGTTTCAGACATCGGTCACACCAAAGGCGTTCCTCATAGTGTCAAACCAGGCACAGTGTCTTGTTCCCTTTCTCAGGGAACCAAGGTTACATATGTAACTGGAGACATTTTCGGCTGTATTTTTTCATCACAACATACTGTAGTGAATATAGCACAAATACAGCTAAAAACAGGAAATAGCACATTTTGCGCCTTATTTTGAGGGTACATTAATTTGGGACACATTCATAGACATTACTGTCAAACATAACTGTATGAAGAAAATATGACCGCATTGCTTTCATGGCATCTCAATTTAAACACAATAATCTGCATGTTAATAACAAAAATACAGATTTAAGAATAGAGAATTGAATGTCCCATTCATACCCTGCCTGCAAAAAAGAATGCTCTATTAACAATAAAATGTGAGGCTGAGAAATAATTCAGTTCAAGACTTGCATGATAATTGCATGCAGCGCTTGTTTTTGTGCTGTAATTTTTTCATGCATGCTCTCAGAATGAACCAACTGATCTGGCCTGCTGGAGTGAAAGAATCAGCTGCTTGATTGTGCAAATATGGAAAGAAACAAATGTGACAGTTGGCCGACACTTGAGTGAAGCTTATTGCATAGAAACACTGCCATCTGCTGAAGTATTATTGAGCTTACAGTTGAAAAGTGACATTAAGTAGTAATCCATAACTTTTGCCTTTCTATATAGAAATACATTTATTTCATACATGTTTATTTTTTCATATAAAAGGCTGTTCATAGAACCACAAAAAGAATTAAGTTCTTCATTTTCTTTGTTCAAAATATAGTTTGTTGTATTTAATGGCTGTGGTGTGAGCTGAACTTGTTTTTTTATGAGACCTATTAGTTCTTAATTCTGTGAATTAGTGAACTGCATATTACAAACATGTATAATGTAAGTAAAATATATAAATACATTTGAGAATATTTTCTATAAAATGTAAATAAATATAAACTGTGTGTGTGTGTGTGTATATATATATATATTACTGTTTAGTAAATAGCTACTATGTACTATTATTACTATATACTATTTAAAACTACTTACACTATTTAATATTACATAACTATTACTATATTATTTTAATCTGAAAACCCAGTTAAGAAATATACAAACACTTGGCTTCAGATCCGAGTGAATTTTATTTTCAGTATTCTTTTGCTGTATAACGAAGTAATGACATTGACCATTTTAACCATTTAAAGTCTGTTAAACAGTAACAAGATGTGGAGTAAACAGCTTTGGCCACTGGTGCCAAGTTAACAATTGTTAAATGACCTTAAACAGATCACAGACGAGGTGACAGTGCAAACCATGAGCACTGAAAGGCCCCTTTACTCAGCTACAGCAGAAACATTCCAGAAAGTGATATCAACAAAGCTAACATTGTATCAGTGTGTGATATCTGTTGCTCTGGCACTTACATAAATGGCCTTGGGCCTTACGCCCCCATTTTGTGTTTTTCACTGTTGTGGGCTTAGTAGGCAGTTTTGTGTCACTGTTAATGTTATGTCTTATAATCATGATAAAGATTTGAGCTAAAAGGTCTCAAGGTCTGCCAAAAAAAACTCTTGCCAATTAATGCTAAAAGGTAAAGCAAACGTTCCTGATGCTCGTGGTAAAATGAAACTGGTTTCAGGATCACAGCTATATTTTCTCAATGAGCAAACATGGGAGATAGCCAGCTGGAAACTGCTACCATCCTAGGAATGCCAAGGGTCACGTAACACCACAGCGCTCACAGATAGTGACATACCTGCAGACACGCAAGAAGTGAATAGAGTCTATATTACATACAGCTCTCTTCAACTCATTGTGGTTACATGTACAATTATTATTCCTGTGGTGTTGTGTTTGAAGATATAGAGATATAAGACTGGTCATTTTGGACTCATAATGCAAACATTTGTGCTTATATTTAGTCAATTAGCAGGTGACTTTATTCAAAATGACTTGAGGAAAGAAATTTGCAAAAAAAGGTCTGAATAAAATACTATATTTGAACAAACACATTCCCACACTTCAAGATTAAACTAGAGGGAAATAGTGAAGTACCACCAATGTTCTGTAATGATATTTTTATGATTTAAAACCAACTTTTAATATTCAACATGAACTTGTCCGATTTGTCCGATGCTGCAAACATAAATGATTCCTCAAATCTTTGGACTGCCAATGAGTGATTTGCTACTACATTGTTTGTGTCAGACTCCTCATACATACAAATATATAGATAGCAGAATTAGGTCCCACTTTATATTGGGTATCTTTAATCACAATGAACTTAAACAAGAAAAAAGCACAAATTGGCACTATTGGTTTCTACAACCGACTTTTGACCTTTAATCAGCCTTTTGACCAGAAACTTCTCAGAACACCCTCCCAAACACATAATAACATGCCGAAAAGCAACAAAAACACTATATTGTCTGCATATTAATGGTCTTGCAACATTCAGAACACCCTAGCAACTGCATAGGAACATGCTAGAACCATTTAGAAGCTGAGAAACCACCCTGGCAACCACCCAGACCTTAAGGACATCAGTTGGGTTCTACATTTTTGCAAAACTATATTACTTCACCCTTTCATGAATTCTAAACAAAAAAGCAATTGTGAGATGAAAAACAGGATTGCCTAATTTTCAACTCATTTATCTATTTTTTAGGACGTATTTTTTTAGAATTATTATTTTAGGACAACACAATTTTATTGTATCTATAAAAACCACAACACAACCACAAAACCACCAAATGGTAAAGCTGCAATCCATAACTTTTGCTCCTCTATCACCATCTATATCTCAAACATATAATTGAAGGTTACTTTACATACCTTATGCATATTGAAGTCAAATGAAGCCAAACTGATATTATTCGCAAAAACTAGCCAAATTATAAATCATTATTATAAGCATGATAAATCAGGGTAGTAAGCAGTAAGGGTTTTGAAACTAATCTGTTATGTTATTGTGACATCTGTTATGTCACAATAACTGATTTTTATTTATTTTAACCAAAAAAGTTACAGAC
>JAZGTI010011413.1:0-16659 GCA_036877585.1 Botia kubotai
CACATGGACATGGAGATCATCTCTCAACTGATGGTGCTGCAGGAGATACACATGGACATGGAGATCATCTCTCAACTGATGGTGCTGCAGGAGATGCAAGAACATGATATTGATTTTGCACATGGCTGTCATTAGACTGTTGTCCAGATTAACCAGCAGAGGTCATCACCATGTTTACTGTCTGTAATTATTTGCACTTGTTTGTAATCACTGATTGTTTATAATGTTGCTGTTTCTTGTTATGCAGTGTAAAGTTTGTTTTTGTGTGTCATTTGTATTTCGATTCATCTGTTGTTTGTCAGTGTTTATGATTGTTTGTTGATAAACTGCATAGGATAAGCTTTGTTAAACCCCCGTTACTTAATGAACAGGTTCTGTGGGTTAGGAGGCATAAAAATTGCAAAAACAACTGTTGACTTCACAAAACCTTTATGAGGACAACCAATTAAATAGTAATTAATTTATGAAAGAATAAAATCAATGTAGACGGAGCAGCCATCAAGTTCCTCCTGCTGCTTTTCCTCTGATAACGCAGGTGAATGACACATTAAAACAAACGTATAGATGATACTGTAATCTCATTTATACAGACTGTTCTGTAGAGCCGACTATATACAGTATTATACTGCATAAAGAATGACTAATTAGTGGTTACTCATTAATGCAGTATTAAAATAAACTTATGCATTTAACTTAGCATCTTGCCGGACTTTCGCAGTCGCTACGCTATTGCCTTTGGTCTTTTATGAAACGCTTCTCTTCTTCATATCCGTTCAGGATAAACTGCAGCTCAGCAGCACTGAAGAAAACCGCACGCCGTTTAGCCATGATGTGATCGCTGCTACGTGAACATGCATTTATGTTAATAATCGGCAGTCTGGTTTAAATTAACTCGAGTTGGTAGAACTGAAACCCTCCATATTACATATCCAGCTAGATCGATCCGGGACATGCAAACTAATCCGGGCTTTGTTAAATCACAGTCGCAAAACAGGCCACAGGTTATTGTTTAAACCCCCAAATAAAGGGAAAAGGTCGCTGATGCATCCCGATGCGAATCAGTGCACGTTAATCATGTTTGTAGTGATTTGTGCACTAATGCATGACCGTAGGTATCAATAAGATAAAATGGTGGATGAAATTGTTAACTGAAAGACTGTTGTTTCTGGCTGTGGCTAAAAACCTAGTGTGTTGGCTAACCTAGACACGCAGACTACGCGCCTGAGTTGGCCAGCAATGCTGTCTAGATAGGGAGCTCAATAGGTTACGAGACACAGTCTGTGACTTACGTTCGTTCCGCCAATACAGCAGGGGGCGCAACACGATGTTGGCGCCTGAAGATGCTACAGCACCACTCGTAAGGAAAAAGGAAAATCATTTTCCTGTCAGCTGTCGTTTTAGATGTGTGAAAATAATCAAAATTCAGTTAAATATTTCACATTTAGTCCCCAAACCATACAGGATAAACGCATGGGGCTATAAATTAAACGATACAAAAGTTGAGGCCGCAACCTCGACACAGTGAAGGTAAGTTAATGGTTTATAATGACGACTTAACCTGCTGAGGTTAGTTCGTCGGGATTAATCGGGTAGTTATTGACTAAAACTTATTTGGCAGCTGCTGCCGAACGAAACCTCTTGTTGTATCACAAAGTAGACAAATTTGTCCAAAGAGACGTGACTGTCATCTAAGGTAATTTTGTATTTAGAAAAATTAAATTAAACCAAAAGACGGTTGATGTGAATGACTGCGCATGTGATATAAATTGCATTTACAGTAATGAAATTCTGTATCTGTTTCTTTGTTTACGCTTTGGTCTGTAAGACGCCGAAGAGAGATGGTTTATTGCTTCTCATCGAAGCCGATGTGACCGATTTGTGACTGAGATTTTGTTCGTATTTAGTTTTAATAAGCTTTTGTTTTAATAGGCGTTTGTTCCAATTTGATCACGAGGGTTAAAGCAGGACAGTAATGTTATGAAATATGTGTAGTCTCTGTTACTAAATCTAAATGTTGTCTTTAAGAAAATATGTTAAAATGTGTCTGAACCAAACGTGTCATCGGTGTAATTAACTAGAGTTGTATAAATATTCATAAATGAATATATATTTGTAATTGTTACTCAGTGTATTTGTAATGTCTTTTTGATTATATGGCCTGAGATTTCTAGATGTATATAAGTGTGTTGCTTTCGCAGTGGTTTTGGCCCTGGACAGGTTCATCATGGGTTCTTCAGTAAAGTACAGCTCCCGAGGCCCTGCGCTCATACCCCGCATGAAGACTAAACACAGAATCTATTACATCACCCTATTCTCTGTGGTCTTACTGGGGCTGATCGCGACAGGGATGTTCCAGTTCTGGCCTCACTCCATCGAGTCCTCAGCGGAGTGGAGTCTGGATCGTCGTAGTGTGCACGATGCTCCTCTGGTCAGGATACCTGTGAGCAGCCCCATTTCTGAGAGGGGTGACCTGAGCTGTAGGATGCACACTTGTTTTGACGTGTATCGCTGTGGATATAATCCCAAGAATAAAATCAAGGTAATGCACAGAAATTTGTACCCATATGTCAGCAAAACCTGACAAATCTGAGCACATCCTCCTTTTGGGAATGTCCTTATTTATTTGTTTTCTGTTAGGGTTAAAGTTATAGAGTGTGTTAAGGTAAGGTGTGTGTTTGTGTGTGTGTGTAGGTGTACATTTATCCTCTTCAGAGGTTTGTGGATGAGGTGGGCGTCCCCATCAGCAGCACTGGTCTGTCTCATGAATACAACGACCTGCTGAGTGCCATCTCGGACAGTGACTTCTACACTGATGATGTCACCAGAGCCTGTCTGTTCATACCCTCTATTGATGTGCTGAATCAGAACTCTCTGCGGATCCGGGAGACAGCTCAAGCTCTGGCCATGCTGCCGAGGTAGATTATAGTTTGCCTACGTCATTAAATCAGTTAATCAGCCTTTGCCAGCATCAGTGTTCCTGTAGCTCAACTGCTTGTGTTGTCAGCGCAAAGGTTGTGGGTTCGATTCCGAGGGGACACACATACTGATCAAATGTATAAGCTTGAATGCGCTGTAAATCGCTTTGGACAAACGCGTCTTCCAAATGCATAAATGTAAACATACTTCTGCTTCTGCACAACAGGTACGAGTGAATAGCTCGTTTAAAGGGTTAGTTCGCCCAAAGAAATAGAGTTTTTACTGTTGTTTACTCACCCTTTCGTGTTGTTTCAAACCTCTTTGTTTGTTATTTGTTGTGGAAGATGAGAAGATGTAACAAATGTTCTTTTCCATACAATGAAAGTGAATGGGGAGCACAAGATCATCTTGATGGGGACCGAGATTCTGCTTGACGTCTCCTCTTGTGTTTTGCTGTTTTTAAGTGAACTTTACCTGTGAGCTTTAGAAATATACACTGTATTTATGAAGTTAAAAAACGGTTTGAACTGTTTACTCATCATGGTTATTGATACGTTTTAAGGTGGGACAAAGGCACGAACCATCTGCTGTTCAACATGCTTCCTGGAGGACCTCCAGACTACAACACTGCTCTGGATGTTCCTAGAGACAGGTCAGATTTACACTCCGAACTTCTGTTCCGCAGTTAAAATAATGATCTGAGAGTCCAGGGACGCATCGGTACTGGAGTAGAATACATGTCTGTTTGCATTTTGTATGGCTTGTAAACGTTTTCATTTTTACCATTTTTTTGTACCTTTTTTTACCATTTAACTTCTATTAAACCAAAAATATTCTTCAATGGTTTAATCTAAAGCTAAAAAAAGGTTACAGTGTCTGTCTATATGTTGATACGTAATCCTTAATTATTTCACATCTGTATTTTACCTTTGGGTCATGTGACCCACAGCGCTGCAGGTTTTGTATGTCTCTCTTATTTGACACACTGGTCTGAGATCATTCAGCGGTCTCCTAATGAACTGATAAATGTGTACAATAAGGTCTTCGGGACCAAGATCAAAAATCAGTGCTGTAGCTGCTAGTACTGTTGTGTTATTGAGAAGATATGGATTTTAAGAGATTTTAGGTTAAATTAAAGCTAACATTAAATGTTCAGCTGTTTGAGTGAGGATGAGGTCAATCGGACGTAATCTGTGCCAGTAGAGGGCAGCGTGACTCTGTTCAAACTTTTGAACCTGGCCCAATAATGTCGTATGAATTTGTCTCGATCATTGAATTTATATTTACAGCATCATCAGATCGATTCCGTGCATACAAATTCTTTTCAAAAGCATGAGCCCATCACATAATTCACATAAACACTGATATCGTCTCCTTGATGTTAATCCATCCACACAGACCAATGTCTTACAACTGTGAGTAGAAATACCAATTTACCAATACGTATATACATTTCAATACATACGCCAACATTTTCAGTGCGTTCTCAAAGATCAAAGACTCTGCCGAGAGCGCCATGAAGGAGAACCGCACTCAGACACCCAGAGCAGACAGACTGACATAATCTCCTGCTATTTACTGCGTCTGTTACTCCGCCGTTCTTTCGCTTCGGGTGGAAAAGGTGAGTTTTATGTCCTAGAAAGCCCTGAAATGATAAACACTTATCTGGAGCTGTCGGGAATTTCCTGGGCTCATCCAGCGGCGCTCCATTTGGCACGCGGCCTCATCAGAACCAGCTGCCCGTGCCGTGTGCATATGTGTGGGGTGAGATAGAAAGACAGCGTATGTCGGGCGGCCATATTCGCAACTCTCACTTCACTCTCTTTGTTCCTCATGTAAATTGAGTCTCCCCTCAACACCAAGCTGGTGGGGTTTTTTTTTGGGATAATTTATTGAATCATCCAGGAGCGAGGACGCGAAGGCAATTCGGAGTGGCGCATTCGCACGTCTGTCATTTAAAACCAATTTAAGGTGTGTATGTTTGTAAAACGTTTCCTAGCGTTGCTGTTGACATCTTCGTTGCCTTGGTTTCACAGAGCCCTGCTGGCTGGGGGGGGATTCTCCACGTGGACGTACAGGCAGGGTTATGACGTCAGCATCCCAGTCTACAGCCCCTTATCTTCTGAAGTAGACCTCCCCGAGCGGCAACCAGGGTGAGATCCTGCTCATCTGCTCGCTCACTACATACTTCACTGATTTTCATAACGTCCGCCTCTCTACCGCCATCTCTGTTAGAAACCTAAAATTGCAAGTTACTTTACATCTGTTGAAGACAAATAAAGGGAACTTGGACCTGACAGCTCAGTTTATATATATCATTATTATAAACTTACCATTGAGAATTAGGGTAAGGTGAGGAGATCATGTTGAGCACAGATCTGTCATGTATTTGCTCAATAACTGTTTTTTGTTCATTTTTACTTCGAGTAAAGTGATGGGTTGAGTAAAGTGATGGGTTGAGTAAAGTGATGGGTTGAGTAAAGTGATGGGTTAAGTAAAGTGATGGGTTAAGTAAAGTGATGGGTTGAGTAAAGTGATGGGTTGCAGCTTTAGTGATGGAGTGAGACACTGACATTCGGAAGACGTTTCATGTAATACATGTTTCCTCCAGGCCCCGGCGCTACTTCATTCTGTCCTCTCAGGCGGCCATCCATCGGGAATACCGCGTGGAGCTGGAGAGGCTAAAGGAGGAGAATGGGGAGGCCCTGCTCCTCCTAGACAAATGCAGTAATCTGTCTCAGGGATTGGCCTCGGTCAGGAAGCGCTGCTACAAGGGCCAAGTCTACGACTACCCACAGATCCTGCAGGTTGGTGTTCTCCTACGTTTTTGGGTATTAAATGAAAGAGAAGAGACAGGAGAAGTGACGTGCAGGTCAAGTATGGTGACCCATGCTCCGAATTCGGCCCTTGAATTTAACCATCCAGTTAGTGCACACAAACTGGAGTAGTGAGTTGTGAACACACACCACAAACCGTGAACACACACACAGAGCAGCGGGCAGCACTACAGTGCCCAGGGAGCTATTGGGGTCAAGGGGTCTCTAACCAGCAGACTACAACTGCCAACATTTGCGAAGAGAAAATCACACTAAATTTCAGGAAATATACTCAAATATATTCAAGTGTATTCAAATAAACTCCTATTCATCAAATGTAGCTTATTTATACAGACTGGCGTCACCTCACTCCTAAATATTGAAAAGATTTTCACGTGGCTTGTGTTATCGACTACTGGACCGAGTTTATTTATAAACACAACAATAGTCAGTTTTCCTGTTGATTCTCCACGCTGCGGTCTATGCACGTGAGCTGTCATAACTGATACATATTAATTGTGTAAATAAAATATCCTGCTTTTGAGAGCAGCGCTCTGAAGTTATTCGAGATCGTGACTCAGCCAGATGCGAACTTTGATTGGTGAAAAAATTTGAAACAAACACAGTTTTGGTCCACCACGCTCGTCTCTCATCCAGCCCTGTCTAGACAGGAAGTAAGCTTATCATCTAGGCTGGGTGCTGGTACACATCTGGGAGACGTTCCATGGTGGGGAGGGGCAGAGCCTCCCCATCTCCCCCAAACACAAAGCCCCTCCAGTGTCTGATCCTTGCACCTTTCTTTAAACCACCTCATACGCTCCCCGCACGTATATCACACAATTGTCTGTGTGTATCATTATTAGAGATGACAAATGTTCCTCGTCGGTTCTGTAGGAGTCATCGTTCTGTGTGGTTCTGCGCGGGGCCCGGTTGGGCCAGGCCACTCTGAGTGACGTCCTGCAGGCCGGATGTGTGCCGGTCATCATGGCTGATTCTTACATTCTGCCTTTCTCTGAAGTTCTGGACTGGAAAAGGTAAACATAAAGCAAAACAGACTCGCTTTGTTATCATATATTATCCAGTACATGGAATCAGTGTTATTTGTGTCTTTGTGCTTGCAGGGCATCGGTCGTCATTCCTGAAGAAAAGTTGCCAGAGATGTACACGATTTTAAAGAGCATCCCTCACCGACAGGTGGAGGAGATGCAGAGACAGGTAAGCGCGCGACTGAACGAGCGCAGTGTCGGCAAGAATTTGTGTGTGGTGAGTCACCAGTCAGCAATGTCTGCTCGCAGTGGTTGTTGATGGGTCATTGGATCACCCAAGATCCAGCTCGAGGGCTGAAAATTAAATCCAAGATGCTTTCTTTAAACTTAGTCCATCTTTTCTGCGACAGTGTGAGTGGAATTGCAAATACACTCTGAGCTGTTTATGATAAACAGTCCAACAACCCTCGGCCTGCTGTCTTGATTGCTAAACAGTACCAAATGCTGTCAAACGAATGGCTGAGTTCAACAGCAGATCAGTCTTTCTTAGACTAAACGCAAGCGCCCCTCTCAGGTTTAATACAGGGTGAAGCTGAGGTCACACAAGTCACGACCTGTCTTATGCTCTGCTATCATTCTTTTGTCCTCCGTTCAGCTCTAGTATGAAAACAATCATTAGACAGGTGGACATCTGCCAGAAATAATATCTCTGCAGGTGTGTGCTTTTGATTCTCCAAAGATGAAGTTTCTTCCGCCTTAGTAAATCCTGTTGAAAGCTAATTTAAAGTGTTAGTGATGCATCTGTCCAAACAAATTGCTAACCACACACTTTTTTCTTTAAACGCTTACGTTAAAGTGGCTAAACCACATTGAATAAATTTAAAGGTGTGTTTTGGTTCCACTCTGTAATAGTTACAGTTGATTGGTGATGGTTAATACTGGATTTTAACCATAATCAATAACAATTAAATGCTGATTTCATTGCCATTGTCGTCTGTCAGTTTCTGGTTCTGGACGTTTATGTGTTTTTGTGCATGAGGAAGATGTTGTAGCTCAGTTCCTTTGACTTTTGAAAATATTTGTTTTGACCAGTAGAGGGAGCAATCAACTACTTGTATCACCGTGTGATTACTCAGTTTTCCAGCCCGAAACAACAGCCCTGTCTGAGATACTGGACAGTTAAACTCATCATCACTTTTAGACATGAGGTTCGATTGCATTTTGTTGAAAGACATTTGTTGTCATCCTACTAATTTCCCAGTTTTTTCACTTCATAGAGTTTGATGTCTATGTGTGACGATGTGTCAAGCCACGCTTTTTATGCCGGGATCTCTCATTGATAGTGAAATATAGTTAAATGCAGATAGTGAAACTCATATTACTGTTGAGTATGCAAAACACTAAATTGTCACAGTGCTGTTCTGGTCCTATATCAGCTTCATTGGAATGCCTCTCGTCCAATCAGATTGAAAGAATGGAACTTACTCTTATATAGTGTTCATTGCTAGTTATAATAGCAATAATAGCAATATTTTATATGAAACGCTGTCTCATAGAGAACATAGAGAAGGACAATATTTAGGTTCTTTTAAGAGAGTTACATATGAACAACCTAAAGTATGTCAGATGAGCATTTTTCCCTTTTGTCTTCACACGAGACTCGAGATCGCTTCCCTCCTCATAAAAATTCTTGCAAGCGTTTGGAATGGGTGGGTTCAGCTCTTTGTGGGTGTGGTTTTCTCTCGGCCTCCTTCTGGTCGGAAAGAAAACTTTCATCACAAGTTGATTTATAGGCGTCTGCGCTCCCCCGGGATCAGAAAGTCTTTCTGGATCCTCTTTCCCTCTGTAAAACGAAAAGCTGTTTTATGTTGTTGTATTTCTTCAGTGTTTAAGAGCCGGTCCCGTGGGGGCCAGGAAATGGGGAGGGACAGCTCTTATCTAATGTGCAGTGCTGAGCTCTGTGCTGCTGGACTTACGACAGCAAACACACCGGTCGTACCCCTGCTGGAATGAGTTCAGTTCACATACGAGAGAGTAACTGAAATGGTCGGATTCTTTGGTTTAAAGCTGCGATGCGTAACTTGTTCCTCTCTACCGCCATCTCAAAGTTCATTTTTAATTAAAAAGTTATGGACTGCAGCGTTAACGTTTCACTAAAAACCTTATATTTTAGCGAATAACTCATTAAAATCAGGGTTTTATTGTCGCTGTTAAAGGAAAGATCATTAGAAGTTTGTACGGTTGTTCGGTAATTGGCCCGGAAAAGTGTAGCAAGCCGTTATTCTTTCTGTTTGATTCTTAGCTCGGTCTCATTCGACTCTTTGTAGTTGGGTCTGTTCTGATGCTGTTTGTGGTCATGCCGGGTAATGAGGCAGACCCCAGCATACGCTCGGTTGGCCCTGTTATGGAGCGCAGGGTCATGCAGAACCAGGAGAGGTGGAGTCGGGTCACTGCGGCCCGGCGCCTCCTAGCAGGAGATAGCACTGTTTTATGGGTAATTAACTCTTATGTGCTCCTCAAACCCCACTGCTAGAGTTTGGGTTTGGTAGTAGATCAGCAGTGGAGGCCAAAGATGGTGTATTTCTGTACTGACCCATTATTAATTTATTGGTAAATTTTCTGCTTTTGGTGTAATTTTCTGCTGAAAATACACAAATGTATTTTCAGATTTCACAGTATAGATGGTTGACTGTTCTTGTTTGTTCATTATGTATTTTTTTAATTAAACTATAAGGTTAAATTTGGCCAGGTATAGCCTCAGTGCTCCCTACACAGGATGGATAGTAATGGAGAACATTTGATCTCTGAATGAGGTTAAAATAATTCCCCATTTTGGTTGGAAAACGAAGACGATAAAAACACAGATGAACTTCTATCTTGTTTCATTCCAGTGTTTTATCTCTGCAGGGCTTCCTTTAGACCAAATACATCATAACATTATATATAACATTATATATAAAGTGAACATACATAATGTGTACGTAACGGATGCACGTTCAAAACACTCATTTAGTAAACTAGTAAAGTAACCTGCAATTTTAGGTTCCACACAGAGAGGTAATGTTACAGATTGCAGCCTTAAGATTATAGCAAAATTGGCCCTTACATTCTGGTGTGGAGTACAATGACCTCACCTTTGACCTTAAACTTCAGCTGAAGTCTCAGTGCCACTTGAGTGGAAAAGTTAAAAGACTGATCATCTAAAGGGCCCGTAACAGTCTGGAATGATGTCTGCAGTCACGTCACCAGCGTTTAATGGGCTGTTTGGCCTTTGAAAGTGTCTGGGGTACAGAAAGGCACGATCAGGATGGGGGGTGAAGGGATGCGAGAGGACTTATCTTTTGTCTTTGGTTTCCATCTTTCATGTTCATGCATTTCAGTGTATTTGTGTTTATCAGTTGTGTACGTCTTGTGGTTCTCCCCACAGATGTCATAATTATGTGTCGTTTATTGTTCTCTAGGCTCGCTGGTTCTGGGAAGCTTATTTTAGCTCCATGAAGGCTATCGGAATGACGACTCTCCAGATCATTAATGATCGCATCTACCCGTATGCAGCTCGCACCTATGAGGAGTGGAACAATCCTCTTGTCGTTGTAAGTAACCTGTTTTGGATTGCACACTTACTTCACATTGGCTCATCTCAACGATGAGTCAGCAGTCCTGTCTTTAATCACAAGACTATGAGTTTGTCTGCTGTTTTTTTTGGTGTGAGCTTTAGAATACTGAAACATCAGATGATGGCCACTCGCCTGCCAGTCTAGCACTATCAGCACAGAACAGTTCTAAAGTTTTGCTATAAAAACAGGCCGTTATTCTGATTGGACGCACAGTGAAACCAGGAACATGAGAAGCGGCGGTTCCTTCGATGTTGTTGGTTCTTTGTCGGTTCTTGTTGTCTGGCTACCACTCCGTGTTACTCGGGTGTGATGATCTAGACCCGACAAAGTGTTCTGCCTCTGTATTGGTACTGCTTTAGTGTAACGGTAGAGATGACATACTTTATCAATGCTCTGTAAAAACACACTGTTCAGAATTGGAGCGGTACTTAAATCCAGCGTATTTCTTCTGCTGCACCGAAGCGTAATTGAAAGCATATTTCTCCAGCTCTGCTTTAGGAGACGTCGTCAGAACATGCAGCTTTTCGTGCTTTCTGAGGGAACTCAAATTCGGCCTCTGCTAACCCAGTGAACGTTCCGTTTAATCATGCGTGTGTTATCTGAGAGACACTCTTAACATCACTTCTGGGGCACCGCGTCCGCCTTTGAAGTGTTGAAATAACAGGAACGGTGAATCGAGACTACTGTCTTTTTACAGCTGTAGAAAGTTAGCTAGATTTAGGTGCGTCTTTCACCCCGCGATCGTAAGAGCACGCGCGCCTCGTCGCCGACCTAGCTGATGGATAGGTTTCACATCCCAGATTTGTCTTTTTCGCATTGAAGAGTGCGGGTCGCTGTTGAAGGACAAACCTAAAGCAACGTGACCGCTAGTCCTACGCTAGTCTTATTCCCGATGGTCCAAATCTGCAGGATGTCTCTCCTGCCACTTACAATTCAGCTCTTATTTTGGCCCAGTCTCTGTGATGTTAGCAATCTCTGCCCATTAATGTTAGTGAGAATCTGGAGGTAGATGTTTTGTCCGCTGGGCCTTTGCAGTTAAACGGGCTTCCAAGCTTTCATCTGGGTTCCATTTTCCACTAATCCCAAAGCTGTACTAGTACGATCCCGAGACTCGCCGAGCCCCCTCAGCCCACATGAAATGGCCTGCAATCCCTCACGGTTACACGAGCTGCCTGTTCCTCCTCTCTTCACGTGTGACAAAAGAAAACTAGTACCCGGTAACAAGCTATTTGCGGTTATTATTATAACTAACCCGCCGGCTTTTATATTTGAGAAGATAATGACGACCTTGTTATTAGGTGGTGGAATTCATCTCTGCACTGCGAATTTCAAAGTATACATTTAGAAATTCAGGTCAAATGAACATTTGGGGAAGTATTTCAGAAGCAAATCTGCGTTTACCAAACAAGCTGAAAGTCGTGTACCCCCGGCCGTTTACTGGTTGTTACAAATGGCAGGTGAGCGCCGACCCAACCGTGAGCAAATATTCTGCTGTTGATTATCGTAATGAAAAACGAGTCTTGTTTTCCTGCTTATTTATGTAAACAAATCACAAAGGCTCAGCAACATGGCAACCACAAATGGAGCCGGCCCAATCAGATCAGAGCCTGCTGGACAAGCTCGTACGCATCACGCCCCTTTGGTCTTTGTTATATCTTACCATTTATATGTCACAGTGGTACTTTAGTTATTTTCCCTTTTGCGTTAGCGTCCACGTCAAGCACCTCAAAGAAATTTCCAGTGCTGTAAAAACGTTGTCTTTTATTAGCGGGATGGTTGACCGATGTTGTGTGAAGGACTGCGGCATCCATGGTAACAGACCGTGGCGGACCACTGGTTAACCACTGAGCTGTGTTTGCGGGCACCTGAAGCAGCTGCCATATAATTGGGTGTAGTTAGCTTGTAGCCATGCTGTACTGTACTGTACTGTACTTGGGTACTTCACAAAGACAAATTGAGAATCTAAACTTTCCAAGTAGCATACTTGATATGTTAATTGGAAACCATGTTAACCAACACGTGAACGCACACATAGTTTGGCAAGTCGGACATCCTGTCACTCCATTCACACCGAAAAAATTGCAATTCACGTAACTAGTTCACAAACATTGAATTTGTCGTATTCGCTGGCGATTTTTAATGGCATTCAGAAAAATTGGCCTTGTAACACAGTACTCTTATAAGAAAAGTTAAAAAAAAAAACAGTAAAGTTTAAACTTTGGAAACCTAACACGGACACATTTGAAAAAAGCTTTCTTCAACATAAAAGATTTTTTTGATCTGTTCACTTTCAAAGGAAATCTCAACATTCCACTCAAAATATAACCCACACAGTTTTATGGGTCATATACGACAACAAATGTTATTCTAGCGCTCTGTATTGTGGGATCCAGGACTTCCTCTGAGGTCACATCAAGCTGTTCATTATTTTCACTTCATTTTTGTTTCTTCTCCACTGATGAGGTTGAAGGGGCCGTGAAATGACAGAGAGGACGACTGTGTTCTCAGATCAGTCTTTATCCGTCAAGCCAGTAAACAGCGGTCTTCACGACCGCATCAGAGGCCCTGTGAGCGCTCGCAGTATCTACTTTACAGCGTCACTTGATCTGGGCTCCGGTTCTTGCGTCTTTGAGAGTTTACAGGCTGTTTCAAAGAGGGCCAGGAAGATGAGCCAAGCCCCCACTGGCAGGAGACAGCCACTGACGCCGATGGTGTCCCAGCACCCCTGCTTCACCCCGCACCCGCCAGGGCGCATCTGCACCCCTGCTGCACCAGAGTTCACCAGAGTGCAAACATCAAATTCCACCGTCAACAGAACGGCTCTGGATATACAGCAACAGAACAGAAGAGATACAGAACCATTCCGTTACGTTAGAACCGGAATTGTCTGTTTTAAAGGGATAGTTCACCCCAAAAAAAATCCATCCTTTTTATCACCCTCATGTCATTCCAAACCTGTATAACTTTATCGTCTGTGGAACACCAGAAGGTGATATTTTGAGAAATGGTTTTGTGTCCAAACTATGAAAGTTAATGGGTGCCACTGTTGTTTGGTTACAAGCGTGCTCAAAATGTCTTTTGTGTTCCTCCGAAGCAAAAACATCATACAGCTTTGGAATGACATGAGGGTGAGTAAAGGGAAGAGTAACTGGAAGAATTTTCATTTTTGGTGAACTATCCCTTAAATAGGTTTTGCTTTAGATAATGACTTGATTTTAAACTTCCTTGTGTGGTCTGCTGAATTAACAGTGAAGATAAACCAGCGATACACCGTATAGTAGAGTTCTTGTAGACCGAGAACTTGTGGAAGACGACAGCTCGAATTATAAATCATTATTATAAGCTTACTGTTGCAACTCAGAGTAAGGCATAGAGACGGTTTTGAACACTGATCTGTTACGTACGTGCTCAATATCTGATTTGTGTTTATTTTTAACAAAACAAGTTACAGATTGCAGCTTTAATGAAAATATCTGGTGAGAGCAAGAAAAGGCTTCATTACCCTATGAAGTTCTCAGCTACCTTTTTTTGTAAGAGGGGGAAAAAAAGAGCAAGATATTTTAGAAGCCGCTGATGTTTTGAACAAGCGTTGGTGGATACCATATGTTTGCATTTTATTTTAAGAAGATCACCAGGAAGTTTAACATTCTAATCAATTTCAGATACATAACAGTTAACAGGAAAAGGATGGACGGATGCCATGGAATGACAAAGAGCCTGAAGCAAGGAAGTATTTGGTTTAGCCAATGCAAACAGCCCTTGATATCTGACCACATAGTGTATCGGTTTGTTCACGCTGTCTTCTGCTGTCCGCCAGATCGCTCTCAGGTCAGCTCATGAAAACATTCTCGCTTAATCCGTCCGTCCTTCGAAATTTAGCCTACCACAAGGAATGTAGCACCTCAACACAAAGCCCACAAAGTTTTTTAAAACTGTCAAGGTAAAGATGCTGGATGGGTATGTCTGTGTCCACCTGGTAATATGTCTTTAGTTTAAAGAGAGGAAAGTTTTGGTTTTTGCATTTCTTAAGAGTACTTTCTGTACTTGCTCACTCTGCCCAAGTCTGAGGGAAGTTTTAGGCGAATATTTTGGCTCGCTGAAAGGTCACGGCATGCTGCTCCAGCTGTTTGTTTACTGCTTTAATATTTGTTGGTTGTTCACTCCAAATTCCAGTGAATTTTTAATCGCCTGCCCACCGCTGCTGGTTATTAACATTCTTGGTGATCTTTAAATTTTATGGGCAATGTGCGTTTCCAAATAAAGCCAGTTTGGCTGGGGCAACAAATGTGCTAATTGAACATTACATCATTATAAAGTCCCGGTAATTGCATTTATCCTAAAGAACATTGGTTTGCCCGCTGTTCCATTGATTAGTTCTGCTTTTTCCCAACAGAAATGGTCGAGCGTGAACAGCCCACTCTTCCTGCCCCTCATTCCGCCCCGTTCTCCTGGTTTCACGGCTGTGGTGTTGACCTACGATCGAATCGAAAGCCTCTTCAGGGTCATCACAGAGATCTCCAAGGTGCCCAGTTTGGCCAAGCTACTGGTGGTGTGGAACAACCAGAACAAGAGTCCTCCCGAAGGTTGGTATTACATTGTGGGTCACATTACATTCACTTTACATTCATGTATGAATTAGGTATGAATGTATGAAGATGGAATCGACTACATTGTTTATCTTACTGATTCGGTTCTTGAAGGATGAAAATGTGAAATACAGTTGTGCAGTCTTGTGTCCATACATTGAAGGTCAACGAGTGCCACTGTTGTTTGGTTACCAGTGTTCCCCAAAATATCTTCTTTTGTGTTCCTCAGAAGCAAAAAAGTCATACAGGTTTGAAATGACATGAGGGTGAATAAATAATGGAGGAATTTTCATTTTTGAAATGACTGTATTTGAATTCATTGTGACACACTGCCTGCGTTCACCAGACGTCACCCTCCACTTGATCATCAAACCAAAAGGATTGTTTCTCTAATGGTCTTCCTTTCCTACAGCTGTGTCCAAATTTATGACCCATTAGAGATGTGTCAAAGTAAGCTGATATTAGTAGTTTTATTATTGCGGCTCTGCGTCTAATGACGCCGCTTAACGAGGCGATTGGGTATGTGGCTGTTTATGAAGGCCTAGCAGTATGAAAGGGGAATTAAATATATCCTCAACATAGATTGTTGTAATGTCATTATGAAAGGAAGCACTTTGAAGTACACTAATGGCTCGCTGTTGCTTTTGATTAGAGGCGTCGCTGAAGCCCGGTTCAAGCTTTGTGACCCATTAGAATTAATAAGGCCTGTTAACAGGTCAGCCTGGGGCTCAGGCCCTCATGAGGATGGATTTCCTCCACACACTTTGCCATCACTGATTATGTTTGTTTATTTCAGACGGTCTCAGCCGCTTAAGTCTCGACTGTTTGTCATATTAATGAGGTGCTCGCAAAACACTGACAATCAGATTGTGTTTTGGGAGTTTCTCTATTTGTTTAATGCACTCGGAGGGGAGAAGAAGGTTTATATGCTCGTGTCGAGGGGATATTATTTGCTAAATCGCTTTTAAAATGATCGAGCATCATGTTCAGCCCGGCCTGATTTGAGCAGTTGCGAAATTTTAATACAGTGCAAGGAAGTGATTACGGGTATTAAAACGCCTTCGTGTACAAAAGTCGTTGGCCGAAATCAAGATTCACGTTGGTTCTTGGCGCGCTGGCGCGATGGATTAATGATGTGCGAACAGCTACATTTATATACATGTGCCGCTCTGAAATATGCTCTGGGTTAGGTTCGGTGTTAGACTCGTCTTTGTATTGTCTCATCTTTTAGTTTCTGTCGTTGTCGAAGCCCGTGCCAGGCTTGGATGTGGCGACGGTATCAGTTTCCTAGCATGAGAAGATCTGGCCCTTTTCAGCATTTGTCTGCGGCCACTGGGGCTTTCCGGCAGTTAGGAAATACTTTTTCCTTTTCTTCTTTATAGTTTGTCGTGTGATCTTGTGGAAGTCAGGGGGGGCAGGCTGAACTGTTTCATCCTCGATGGAGACTCAGTCGAAGATGAGCTCATCCAGATCTCCTGAGATTTTCCTGCTCTTTAAGCCGGGCTTTGAGATGGAGGTATACTGTAGTTGCAGACTCCCCCCACTCTCAGAGACTCTAGTAGACATCTCCCGTCAGTTTTATTAGGTGACGCTGTGTGCGCCATCTGTCTTCTCCGTGCTCTGAACATCTCCCAGCCTCTTACACAACCGAAAATAAAGAGCGTTTGTATCTTCTGGTCTAAGAAGAATGTGAGTGTGGTCAGATTCATATGTGCTTTTATTCTGGATGTGTTTAGAT
>JAZGTI010011414.1:0-16659 GCA_036877585.1 Botia kubotai
ATATCACATAAAACCAACTAGAAGGTAGCAAACCATAATCTTCACCATTGTTTTGGCTGTGAGGGCCATCAACATGTTGCCAAACATCTTTCTTCAACAGAAAACGGATAAACACATTAAACAAACCTGTGATTGTCAGGCAAAAACGTTTCCATTACTTTAAGACTGTATTCACTTCCGTGACTTTTGCAGGTTCAGAAATCACAACCTTCCCAAAAATAAAAAAAATTAAAAAATCAATTCCCTCACACCTCATTTTCGGTTATTCTACAATTACTGAAACCCAGTAGCCTTATAAAGCGACACTCTCTGATCTTCCACAACCACCATTTAAATCCTCTGAGGTTTTAACTTTCACTTTTAAACATTTATCTATGTTTATCAGTTTCACATTTCACCCAAAGACCATCAGCCACGATCATCTGATGAACAGACATGCACCTCCGATGATGAACTACTAATCAGCAGGAACACGAGAGGTCCTGTAAGATCTGCTGGGATTTTTGCCTTCACTGCGACTCACGCTCGACACTGCATGACTGTCAGAGCTGTCCCCTCTCGTTTATAATACGCAACAGTGTGACCTTTATTCCGGCAATAACTATAATGCGCTTTAGCACATGCCACTCCCGGGTCGACGCCACTCATCGTGTCATATGTTGGATCTTCTGCTGAATTCAGGCACGGCAACGAGACAAGAGTTTTTTCACGCGTTAGCAGTCGCAGGAAGCTCCGCTTAGTCTTCAGAGTGCCATTTTATGGCTCTTAACCTTAGATGACTCTTGAAGCTTGATTACAGAGACATATGGCGGTATGAAAGCTCCTCGCAGGAGTTCTCGCTGCTTTTTGGCAAAGCGTCATTTTGGAGCAAAACTCTGACAGTGATAATAATGATGGAGTAGGAAGATGTAACTAGGAAGATTATGAACATTATGAAATTACAGTTATTGTTAATTTTATCACCGCCTTTCTAAAAACACAACGACAGCTTTTTGGTCAACTAGATTTGCATTTATAGAGCAAATAAAGCATTTGCAAAATGGCAAAAAATATTTTTATGTAACTCGTGTAATAAATAAAATGTTACTTTTACAAGTATTCTTTCTTAATAATAATAATGCTCAATTTGAGAGATTTGGGATGGTCACACAGACATGTCTAACAAACTCAACAATACACAGTAGCATGAAAATGATACAGCCCGAGCTAATGATGAAGATAAAGGACTGTTGTTATTGCTTTTACTGTACGCTCGACTCTGTCGGACCATCATGTCCCCGTCTCACTCACTTCTCATTTCGTCTGCTGGGTTGTCAGGGCGACTGCATCTTTTTGATGGCATCACAGGCAATTAGCAAGATGATGCTGTACAAAACCATCTGGATGGACACATTTCAGGTTTCTGCGGGAGACAGTTTACAGCACGACAAAAATACACCCAAGGTCAGACTAAAAGTATCTGGAAGTATCAGATTCCAAAGAGCCAGAACATTGAGATGACAAATGATGTCAAATCTCCAGTTTCATTTGAGCTTCATGCAGCTTTCTCATTGGTTAACGGATTAACAGATTTATTTTGTAATTAATGATATTAAAAATTACGCATTTAACAAAATAATGCATTTAATCATGTCATCATCTTTGACCCATATGTAAAATTGGTTGTAGGACGCTCCATTTATATTCCTAAAACTCTATTGTTACCTATAGCTTTTGTTTGCATTTTTAAGCTATGGGTAATAGCATTACTTGAACAGTGTTTCCAGTTTTGTGGTAAAACATAAATTACACACAGTCATACCTTGAGTCCACAGTCAGCCCCAGTCCCAGCTGTTAGCACAGGCAAGCACACAGCACAGAGACCTGCTCACACAGTCCAAAAAACACCTGGACAGAATGAGGAAGAATACAGGGGAACAAATCATATCAACAGGCCCAAATCCAGCTTAGACAGATGGACAGACTTCAATGCAAAACAGGTTAAAGTGAGGCTGTGACAGGCTTATGTTCAATGTTACAGAAACAATATATTGATATTTAAAGCTGCTTTATTTCAATTATCTTCATTTGTTTTTTTAATCAGCAAACATGCCATTGTTATCAATTTAATAAAATGACATCACAATTCATTTGATTAAAAGCCCTAGTTTTGCTGTATCATACGCGGGTCTATACAGAATCTGTGCCCACAGAACTCTGCAGGAAGCTGAATTAAAGCGGCTGTCGTTCAATACGTTCCTCACCTCCCTGTCTGTGTGTTAATTTATTGAATACTTTGGCTAATCTGGTTATGCTTTTAGCTACCAATTAGGGGTAGTACTCTCAGCTACCTTTAACACGTTGTACCACAGATTTTCCGCTAGATCGGCACAGAAAGTACAAATAAATAAATATCTCCAAGTTATGTCAAGATCTTGATTCAAAGCTTCTCTTTTACCATAGTTGTTGTCTTAAAGCCTGTTATAACTGGACAGCCGGAATGGCTCAATACAGATACCACAAGATTAAGCGATATTAAAGACAGACATAATAATATTAAAATCTGTCATAATAATATTGACATTTTGGAGAGATTCCAGGGCTCATTTATAAATGGTGGTTGGCTGGGGTTGGTTGGGGGGGGTGGCTGTAGGGTCAGGAGCCTTGAAGAGATTACACTTTGGCAGGTTTACTGCTTCTCCAAATATGATAGACCTGACGTGTCATTTTCCTGCTAGAGCACCCTCAGAAAAGTCATAAATTATCGCCGGAGAGCGGGAAATTGATTCGCTCTCTCTGTACCCTGCAAATGTTCCCCATAAATATGCAGTGATGGGACATAGCTCCTTTTATTAACTTGGCAGAAAAAAATGGCAGGGTATTTAAGCAAAAACAGGGCGATTCTAAGTAGCAAAGCATAAAATGTAATATTAGGTAAACTTATCTGTTCTACTTCCTACTGATATGTCTTGATTTGTGAGGGTGTATCCACACACAAATAAATGTTCCGGGATCACTCAAATACGGCAAGTTATCATCTTGAATTTGCTTCCCGTTTCTTTCAAAAGGATTAAATTGCTAAATTTAACGATTGTCTGGCTTTTTTAATGAAAGAAAATTCAACACAGTCACACAACAGTCTAACACGGGTTTTGTGGTAAAAGATAAATAATTAGATTTAACTTCAGCTAATTAAGCCTATTTATATGCTGACACAAAGAATCATTTTTCCTCAAGTTTCTGTAAACCAAGTTCAAAACTGTCAGGACAGTTAACACAGCTATCAAAAAAGATTTTAATTTTGCCAACACCAACATACTATTTTGAGATAACTTGATAAAATAAACATCGTTCCATTATGCTCTACAAACTAAAAATTAACAATATACAATATTCGAATTACAAATTTGCTTCAAATTCATGAACTGAAATTCTGTTCATTAAAACGTCTAAAAACAATACCGTGGTCTTCAGACAAACAGGATTGTGGATTTGTTTCCACTTAATCACATTAGCACGAAAAAACCCGCAGTCTGAAATCTGGAATGTGTTCATCATATCTACTGTGATATGAACAGATGTTTTTATTGCACGGATATAAGAAACCGGAAGTGGAACGAGTCACTGACTGGAACTGATGCAACAGGTCGCTGTTCCTAAAACAAAAAGCTGTGGCAAAAATGCCCCCAAGAGTATTTCTATCATGCTTTTGTTATTTCCACCTGGCTGTTTCATAACTCATCTCTATGACAATACAGAGTGGGTGTGTTCAAAGACGCACATTGTGCTATTTCTGGATTATTAACGTCTCAGCTTTGTTTTAGCGGATGCAGATAGTGCAACATCAGCCATTTTTAAATCTGTTTGACAGCTGTCTCGTAAGATCCCAGAAACATCTACAAAACATTCTAGGAAGTGTGATCTTTATCAAAGCTTTAAATCATTTCCATAAGACAACTCCCAGTTTGAGCTCCTAACTGGGACTTCGGAAAGACGATTCCATGTTTTTAATTGATTCTACACATGCGCTACCTAAAATAATGAGGTAATTATTTACCTCATAATTAAGATGTTAATCTTTTTTATTTATTGGGTGTTCTTCCGTCAAAATAAACACAAGGGTGCTGATTCCATGGTAACAACGGATATCTGTTCATTTATCAAAATTATTAATCTGTGCTTGACTGGTGGGTCACAACCCACACAAAGATCTTCTACAGCAGCTTTAAATGCATTTTCACTTGTAATGAGGATAAACTTGGATTGTGCTGACCACAATGTGCTCTGAACAGCGAATTGTTGGCTACAGAGAAACATGAAACCAGTGAAATTCAATTTTGTACGCTAAACAATTTAGGTAGCGTGTCAGGTTGCCGCTTTACGTACAGTGTGCCCGATGTAAAATCTGGGGAAAGCCGGCAGACAACCGCTAGGTCAGACCATTCGGTTTGTTTTTTCTGATTATTTTAATCTTCAAATGTGCAGTTGTTTGCTGTCATGTTAAATCTGTCAGTCCAATCTGAGGTAATGAAACCTTGTTTGTGGTCTCCACTCACAGAGGAAATGTTGTTTGGGGCCCTGCTGAAGAGTTTTGAAGCTGCTTGATTTTGACAGGATCTCTGTGAGGCAAGAGTCTCTCCTTCCATCACCAGATGCTTAAATAATGGCCGGAGAGGCGAGCTGTTATTTACTACCTCCAGGTCCCACGAAGAAGACGCTTCAGGAGGTTTAACAGAAGGAGGAGACGCAGCTCTGAGGGCCAGATTACGCCCTCTTCGTCCCCGTCTCCATCATCTGTCACATCTGTCACACTTCAACACGTCACATGTAATTAAACATCAGGGCAGTTAACTCTTTCCTTGCTCTGTGTTGTCACACAGTAAACAGGAAGTGCGGGGCTTCAGGCTTAAAGAGCTGGGTGAAGATTGTCCTCGTCTTTTCACAGCCTGAAATTTAGCATTGAACCCGTTTTAAAACAGTTTGAGTGATTAATAATGTTACTATTTGCATTTTGAAGCAACCACACGCACATACAAGGACACAAGTACACATACAGTACAGACACACACACACACCCACACACACACACACACATACATATACACACATTTGTTTCACTATATTTGTGAGGTAATTTCATAGACTTCCATTAATTTTATATCAGGCTAATAATACTTTCCATCCATTAACCCTTAACACAGCCCTCACAGAAACGTGCATAGCATTACATGTAAGTAAAAACATAATTTAGCCGATTTATGAGAGCGATTTACTTTTTATCTAGCGAGGAACAGTAAAATGTCCTCACAAGTTGGTCCTGATATTATTATATATTATATGTTACTGACGACATCTGGCCCTCTCAAGAATAGCTACACCTAAACACACAAACACACACACGTACACATGCACACGCACACAAAATAATCAAAAGAATGAAACATGTTGATTTAACATCTTACTTGCCCATCACTCCAGAATTACGCAAAATATAAACCAGATACTCTATATGAAAACAGTCCTTCATATTGTGCTTAAAATAACAACAATATTACCCAGACATGCACGGTGAGGCATATTGCATTATTAACCACAAGATTACCATTAGGTTCATTGACAGTTTGTGGCCCACATTTTCACATGCACAGCTGACAGATTCAGTGTGTTGCTCGGCTGCGGACTGTCTGATTGTACTAGATAGGGCAGGATGTTATAGTTTTGTGTGAACAATGAGGCCATAAGGGCCAGGTATGGAAATGTTTTTATCATTAACCATCCATCAGTCATGTCCAGACAACAGAATGGGCTCTGGAAAACAAGCTGGAATTCTGGTCAGCCAACTGGTACAAGAGGGGCCACTTCCTCCTTTTAAATGTGTCTGTATTATCAGGACATGCCTGCTGCCTGTTACTGTACACTATGTACTGTGCCAAGATATACAGCGGGAGCATCAACACAACAATCTAGATTTTTACATTTTCTAAAAATGTTACTAAGTGGTTGCTAGGGTGTTGCTAGGGAATTATTGATGGTTGCTTTAGAATTCCATTTCAAACGGCCCACCCACAAGTCTCTATGATATACCTGTTATATTGCTAAAGGCAACTGCACACTTTTTCTTAACAAACTGGACAGTTTGAGGTATCTTCCGTGTCCATAGCACAACCGTACGAGTCAAGGGCATGAGCAATAGTATTAGTGATGCTCCCCTTAGCAGCAAATTCTTTGTTCTCCATCTGCTTGAATGTCAACACAAAGCCTGACTGACTCGAGTGCTTTCTTCCCCATACCTGATCTCCAGCAGGACCCGGGCGCCGGACTGTCACCAATGTGGTTATCCTTCACCAGAGGCTGACAGAGGCATTATTCCAATGGGGATTGCTTGACTAATAAGCACAAGCACAGACCCCAGTCAATGTTGTCCCGGGCTTGTAAAGGACACCTTCATGGGACACAAGTGGACACCATTAAATAAACCGACTCAGCTGTGAAATGCACAACGGTTTAACAGTCAAAATCATTCCATTTTTAAAAGGGTAAAAGTAAATGCCCCATGCACCTCTTATTAATTTGTTACCACTGGCATTATATATGATTATACATTATTTATAATATACTGTACATTATTTCATTTTGTTAGTGGTGCTGCTCATATCTTAAGGTTTGGAGATTGAACAAACCCTTAATCTAAAGTATTGACAACTTGCCCAGATCAGAGACTTGTGTGGGATTTTTGACAAACCTTTACAGCAACTACTTAGCAACACCCTAGCAACCACCCTGGCATCACAGCTGCAAGTTTTACAAACTGCAATCAGATTTTATTTGCCAAATGCAAACACTTTTTTATTTTTATGATCCAATTTTATATACAGAAAACACAGCTGTCCAAAGTCAATGGATATTCTGTACAACTACATGTGCATGTTCATCATAAACGTCAAAACAACCCGTCTGTATTTTTTTCCAGAACACAATACACGTGTCTAAAAAGATTTTTTTGTCCTGAACTGGCACTATCGGTCATCTGCAGGCATGCATCTTCGAGCCTTTGACAAATGCCTTTCAGAATTTCAGAAGTCTATAATAGTGCTGTGTAGTAAGGCAGCGTTTCCATTCATGTCACATAAGACGGGGTTTTGTAAGGTGCAAAGCGCATGAGGGACATGGTCATTTGAGAAACATCTGTCACTCCGGCACACAATAAAAGCACGGGGCCCCCGAGAGGACAAGCAGAGGGCCTCATACATCATCTTCTGTATGTCTACGAAACCAGGAGCTACACATGATATGCACCATTCAATCACATCACGCAGAGTTGTTTCGAAACGCTTTTTGGCGTCTACATAATAACATGATAAAAAACAGGAGGAATTTCGTGACTAAACATTACTGAAGCAATCTGGGAATTGTTTTTGATTTGCTTAGCGTTCCAAATAAAATCTCGCCTTTTGACTTCAGGGGCCGTCGCATGAGAAGCGCGTTCCGGAGCCCGTCTGACGCCGCAGGTACGAGGATCGTCTCTCCCCTGATGCTCCAGGCAAAGGCGAGACAACGGCACGCTGCATCTCTCCGGCTTTGTAATTTTCCTCCTCTCTGCTTAATTGAGAATTTGAACAAACAAATTAATCATTGCAGCCCATAAAAATGACAGGATTCATGCAGTAGCATTCTTCATCCGCTCTAATTTGTTGTGTGTTGTTATTGCCCGCACCCCCCCCCCCCTTCCCCCTCGCGAATGCCTTTCTTCAGCCCCCACAGCGGGTTTTATTTTATTTATTTTTTTGTGCTGAAATTGCGAGTTTAGCCCTTATGAAAATTACAAATAGTTGTCAAGGTTAACGAGTTAATATTCTCATTCAATATTTATTTTATGGGCACAAGAGAGCGTTTCCCTTCGCTGCGTCCCACTGCAGAAGGAGGATGGGTGTGTTAATCAAAATGACAAGGACAGCGTCCTTTTGATAATACCCTGAATCATCGAGAATAAAAAATGAACTTTATTAATCAGCAGTCTCTGATTAATTGTTATGAAGAGTAGCTCGTCCATTTCCCCCGCATTTCCGTAATTTCCACAGCAGCTTAACAATCTCCCACATGATTTGAAGCCTTTTGGGCTGAAGTGGAACAAAACAGTGCAGCAATAAATACTTGGGGCAGCTTACTGCTCCTTTGGATGGAAACAGTATTTAGACAACACATACAAAATACAATTACACAATGTCCGGCGGATGTAATTTTATCATTTGAATATGAAGGGAGGGGGGCTGAAATCTACTGAATTGAGAGCACAGAAAGGTCAAGTTTGGATTTAGCTTTAAAAGTATATGAATTTGAGCTTTATTTACTAAATACAAACATGAGTGTTGCTGAGGAAAACATTCTGTAGGTCCACCTAGCAGCTCAAGCTATATGTAGCACCTTAGCGACCACATAGCGACCACCCAGAACACCCAAACAACCACAAACCAACACATTAACACCTATTCAGAACATCTAAGCGACCACATAGCAACAGGCGCTTTCTATAGCTGAACTTGTGACATCATCAGGGACACGGGTTCAGGTCCCATTATGCATGCTGGTAAAATATAACTTGGATGCCACCTAAAGTTACTGTTATCTCTCTCATTTCATAACAAAAAAATACAGCACTCCTGACTCCTGGTTTTAATTTAAGACCACCGATCCGTGTACTCTAGTCTTGTTGAGGCCATCTTAAATGACAGCCTTATAATATGTAGGGCAATTAATACTGCATGCATTGAATGTTTCTGATTAATATATAAAACCAGATGAAGTTTTGCATTGCACTGGGGTAAGGTTGAAGTTCTATCTAATTTACATGAGTGTGTCATGCGCAGCTCATTTGCTCTCTGAAGTTCTGCTCATGAAACGGAATACACCAGCTGCCAAAAGTTGTGTCTTTCGGGGCTCCTTACTCCTTAATACTTACAACGGGACAAAGCTGAGAACACAGGCCTCAAGAAAGCACGACTTCCGACTTACTTTTACTTGTTCTTTTTTTAAACCGACTGACTGTTTTTTACACTCCTTTTCAAACATAATAAAACTTTCTTTCTTTGTACACATTGATTTTTATAATCACAAACGCTGCTTCTCAGTAACTGATATACGTTGTAGAATAAAAGCATCAAGCCAGTGAATCTGTTATAATAGCTTCATGGAGAAACATTGGTAAACGCAAATAACAAAATGCAACTAACCATGTAATTAGGAAGGCGTAATTAAGACAGCAGAATAGTCTTGTAACATTTAACAAGTTTATGAAAAAACTTCCATTATTTTTTGTTGAGGTCTAAACAACTACCGCAGCATTTTGGCGTAAATCTTGGATCATGAAGTGAAAACCACTTGAGAACCTCTTGTACTGCACCGTTTACACATAAAAAATGCTATTCAATTTGTGAAATATGCAAGAGATATTTCTGTTTCATTTCTAAGCAACGAGACTTATGATTTCACCTGGCCGACCATAAAATGGGCAAAAAAATAGACTTCCACTGCCACATGTAGAAACCAAATTATCATGGAGGCGTGGTCATGGGCTTGAGCCTATAAGCAAGCTCCCAGGGCCCCTAGCAACACCCTGGCAACCACCCACAACACCCTAGCACCAACTACCGTACTGCATGGGCAACTTAAATATAAAGCTCCAGCTGTGTTTTAAAGTGTGCCCCTGCGCAGTAAAATAATGTATTTGACATAGATGTAAAACCCCCAGATCTTCAACTACATATTTAAATTAGGGGGGGGGGTTGAATATTTTTCAGTGAGCCGTCACTGCAGTGGTCCTCAGTGGAGTGGGTGGGTGGTTCAGTGTGGCATGCCGTTAATTGCTAAGGTGTTTTATCCATCAGTGTGAATTATTCAAGGAGGTGGTTAATAGCTATTCCAGATCTCGGAGACTTCAGGAAGGAAGACAAAGCCTGCAAAAGAGAGCCATCATTACCTCCGCTCTGATCCCGAGGCCGCGCCTCCTTCCTCGGTCTCCTGGGCCTCCTGCGTTGCTGCCGAAACCAGGAAACTAACAAATTGCCAACCAGGAAGTCGTAAATCCAGACCGAAGGTAAGAAAGCTGGCAAGTGAGAACCTGCGCAGGCTTTCAACAGGAAGACACGGGTTAGTTATGATTAGCTGTGTCAGCCTTGCTCGTCATTTTTTGTTAAGATAGATGTCAAAATAACTCAGCTTTCATATTCAGTGGTGCCTGCTTAAGTCAAACATCATTAATGCTATAGCTTATACTTAATGGTAGCTTATATATATATATATATATATATATACACACACACACATGGTTTTAAATCAGCTTTGTTTGGCATAAGTTTGTTGTTTATGCAAGATTCAATTCTATACACCCTGTAATGTTCTTGTGTAATATCATGAATTTCTAGCATTTCTATGAATCTAGCATTTTGTACTGCCTTGTATTAAATATCAACATACTATTTTATGCTGAATGAAGTTCTCTGTTATTTAGCATGCTAAAGCTTGAAAGTGGCTGCAGCACACACTGCAAGATATCTACCACAGTTTACACAGTAATACAAACATCTGTATCTGACGCGATAAACAGACGTCCCTTCATAATGGTTTTACGGCACGCGCTCTGCCCTCCCACAGACAACATCTTTCAGCAGAAAACCAGTTTAATGCTGCCTGCTAAAAACTCCAGCCCTGATTTTATCACTCAAAATTCCTGGGAATGATATTTTCTGAGCAACTTCAAAATAAGTCGAAATTGTGCAAACTGAGAACCATCAATGTGCCAAAAATATGCAAGAATATGAATTATTTTGCTGTTTCCTGCAACAAATTTAGCTGTTTAATTTAAATTTGATTTATTTTAGGGTTTTAGTTGTTTACTTTAAACTGCTATATGTTTACGGTTGCCTAGCAACATAAAATTCAAGTGACGTGCGTATATCTGCATTTGAGAATGGCTCATCCAATCAGAATTAAGAGCAGGTGTTCATTGTATAAGTAATAATTTATCATGTCAACGGTCTCATTAATCCAACATTACATTTGATAACACGCTAAAGTCAAACAGCCAAGTGCGTCCACCTTCGGTAATTCAAAATCTTCATTACTTCCACCCAGCACAAGAGTTCATCAGCCACCCTTATGATCAATCAAAGCACACATAGACCACACTCGCTAAAATGGGTCAACCATCTCTCCCAGGATTTTCTTAACATATGCTCGGCGCTACAGCTACATATCCATCTTAACCATGAGAAGTGCTTTCAAAGAGTGATCTATGAGAACAGGGAACAAAAGCTGCTCAACAATGACAAGCCTCAAGTGCATAAGCCAGTCCCTTCTTTTCAAGTAATTCCAGCCGTGGCTATTCAGAGTTCGCCCTGTGGCAACAGAGAGCACTTCAGTCTCCAGAAATAGCCATAGCTCATCTTTCACATGGACTCAGGTTGTCTTATCAAGATGGGAGAGGGGGGGGGGGGTGTTGCTCATTTGAATTTCTGTCCCTTTGATGAGCTGAATGATTATGACGTGGAGTTAATATTGAAGTTTTGAGAATGCCGAGTGTTGTACCCCTCCAGGGCGCCTGGCATGCGGACGGAACACGAAATGTGTCAGCCGACATCTTATCACGCGAGTCGGCTGTCGGGAATGGCCGACATTTGCACTTTAGCATTTTCCGCCATCGCAGACAAAGAGAGATTATGAACTTCGGCGTAACTTCTCACAGGAAAGAAAAATTACAAATGAGATCTCCTAATTATCTCAATAATTTCTCCTAGATAGAAATGACACGAAAGGGAGAACAAATGAATACTTTTGATTAATTCTTCTATTTCTGAGATCTTTTCCCTGAGAAACCTAAATAATCTCACATCTCCTTTAGAGTTTCAGTAGAAATCTCAACATGTCTCAAACTGTGCTCCGATTTGCCAAGATAAAGTCTACAATCATAAGAGTTCGGGTAAATAAGAACTCAACATTTCTTATCAAATGATCAAACCGTGTGAGCTATGGCATACGCAAGATTGTTATATATCTATAACTTTATTGAACATCAACAATTCTCGATTGTTTCCATTTTCATTTTCCACAAGGAATTGTACGAAAAATCAGAGACTAAACTAATGCAAAACTGAGAACTCCATTACATCTCCTGTGTGAACAACATCAGGCCAAGAAAAATGTCTTCTGGCTTTTGCCAAACCCGTTTTGAAAACGCATGTTTTGCAAGATGCTAAAGATTCTAAATGCGCTGCATGGATGTTGTTAATAAACAAACAACAATGGCAAATGACTATCCCTGCTTTTGCTGAAAACAGACGGCACTGATTTAGCAGTTGCTGTCAGTGACCACCGTAACAGATTGCAGAAGGGATTTGAGAGGGTCTAAGAGCTCTTGGCAGAATCCTCCCCTTAATGTTACCCACAAATCACTGCGGCTTCTTGTGCTTGCCTGTGCTGGACAACCTGGGGACAATAAATCTGAGCAAATTAACCATGACCTCAAATCCAGCATAATGAAATCCCAGTTTTAGACCCATTTCAGTACAAATATTCTCCAAGCATCTTAAGGTTTTCAATTACTGATCACCTGCGTGTTTATTTTTCAAATCTACTTAACAGATCTGTTAGCATGCTTTGTTGTGTACCATTCCCTAGCCATTCGTTTTATACTGTTAGCTTCATTTTGTTTGCATCTTGCAGTGCTTAAGTGCTTTAAGTCTGACTACCGTTTTATAATAACTACTAAACCACAAGATGTTTGTATCACGGCTAGTCACCGTTTGACGTTAGCTTCCAGATCACTGTGTTACAGGCTAAGAGGTGTTTGTTAAGCGTAATTCATTTTATTCAGCTAAAAAAAACAAGCATATCATCTGATGTCTCTCGGTGTCCAATTCATAATACAATTTCGACTCGTGATGGAGATCAGCTCTCCCCCAGAATTCTAATAGACTTGTTTTGTTTCATTTCAAAGATTTTTTCCAAGGCTGCCCGTGAGACCACACAAGAGAATTCAATGACCCCATAATACATGCCATTTGCGTGGCCTCCTGTCTAATTGTTCTCCAATGGATATGATAAAATTAGAAGCCCGCACTGATTGCCTGCTTGCCATTTTCAAATGAAAAGGAGGATCATTTTGTGTGGCAAGGCCTGCACATCATACATGCCATCCAACTTTCTCTTCTAGCTCATTTAGGGATAAAAACACACCTGAAATGCTCTGATTTTCCATCACAAGGAGGAGGCACTTTTATAAATTGCTGATAAAAGCGTGGCAGTCGTCTCTTTCTGACATATTTGTTCTTTAACAACAAATCACAGCCTCCTGAAGCCTGGCACCTGAATATGGAACAATGGGGAGATGAGGGCGAGATTGTCTTCATTAGACGCATTAATATTCATGGAAAGTAGAAAATCTGACACCAGAGAAGACTTGGTAACCTTTTCATATATTAGATTTTTTTCTTCCTATTCCTTAACACAATTAAAGTCCGGCAATGACTTAATTAATGCCGCTTTCTGTCAGCCGTTTTAAAGAACTGTCAATTGGGCCCTGGTCCGCCTGTCACAGAGAAAGAAAGACAGTCATCCGACTCTACAGCGAGACAGCCGGAATCACAGAGCTGGAGAAAGTCAAATTCCCAGACACCTTGCCAAATTGATTCTTTTAAGGGTTTCTCACAGATTATCCTTTTTATCCCCTCCTTCTCGTCTGTCAGCGATTTGTAGGACGAATCTAAACCCTGTGTAGATTCAGACATGTTTTTCGTTTCGCCTATATAAACGTCTGTCTCGGGCTGTTTCTCAGTTCTTTTGTTTTTATTGGAATCTGGGCGAAGGGTCACCTTTCCAAACCCTCAGCTGCCAAAGTGTTATTTTGGCACATCTCCTACATCTTATTTTGATCCTTTCATAAAAGAAAATCTGAAATAAAACGATCTATTCCTATGATGGATTTTTTTCCCAACATCAAGATTTTAGGTTAAAATATAGCCCTATATTTTAGAGACCCGGGAGTCGGTTGTCACACTGTTTACACCCGCGAGTAGATTTATTTTTGAAAGTCGGCGTGTCTATATAGGCACATATTTTAGTTCTTGGCTACTAAAAAGTCAATGAACATTTTAACTTATTGCCCTGGGGGGGGGAAGTAAGATAAGGTTTATTTCGTTTCACCAAAGTCAATGCATGGGCAAGGGCAGATGACATCACCCACGCCCAGCTGACATCATCAAATCGTCATCCAGACCGAATAAACGGGTATAAACGGTACCAATATACCAATAGTCAACACTAAGCTAACAGCATCTCTATTTGAGACACAAGAAACGTTGTATTTGAATGGCAGCTGGATTTGACTGAATCAGTTTGTCAACTAGTTAAACTCAGCTGATGCGCAAATACTGATAAAGCGACGGTAGGAAGCGCTGCAGTAAAACACCAAGGACTTCTGGGTAAATCTTGTTAATGAGATCAGCACGCACGAACGCCATCATATTCACCAATAGAAAACCGCTAATTTAATTAAGCTTATTACACTTAACTCTCTTTATGCTACGAGTTCAGTGACAGTTCGATGTAATTTTAACGCAACTTTGTCTTTTATTGGTCTAGCGACAGATTACCCATGTGACAACTAGCCCCGATCTTATATACCTGAATAAGGACAGACGTATATTTTAGGTGCTATAACTGGTCACCTTTTCTGTTAATCTTTTAAACTTCATTGCAGTTCACTTAAGTTGAACTTCACATTCTGTGGCGTGACAAATGAATTTTTAAGCACAAATATTTATAGTCTTGATATGAGCTTATAAAAAATGCATGTATACAAATGATAGTATAATTAAAAAATGCAGATGATAATAGTTTTCGAAGAAGTGTGGCATATTTCACGATGCGTTTGTCATTTTAACTGCTTTTGTACAGTTGTAAAACCCTTTAGTGTACCACTAAAGACCCTCATTCGAAAAAATGACTTCTCCTTTTCTTTGTACTTCAGTCGTTACCCTTAAAAATGTCTTTGAGCAAAAGAGAGAATGTGATTCAAATGAAGCTAACGCGTTAAAACACAAATGACAGCAGAGATTCTGAAAGTCTCCATACATAGTAGGAATCTAAACATCACAGACTCACACGCCCATATCCTTGAGTCTTAGCCTGTCGTGACGTGGGAGCTGCAAGCTGTCCAAACAAGATGACAGCTGAAATGGCTTCTGCTAATGACTGATTTTTCTCTTGCGTGCGTTTTGATCAAAAATAACTTGGACTCATCAAGTGGCATCGGTCAGAATTGTTGTAATGGCTGCCTAGGCAAGGAGAGCTGCTTAGGAACAAGAACTCATAGATGTTATGGCAGCGTGGCAACAAACTTTTGATGATTTCCAGACAATGTTTGGAAGACAAGGTAGATATTTATGTGACAATGAGACAATGAGTGATTCTAGTTAATGGTGCTTTCTGAGTCAGGTTTAAGAAGGTTTAAGAAGGAGATACGATATTGTGATGTTGCTTTTCTAAGCATTCAGGTTTTTGTATGGTAATAGTTTACGGTGGGCTTTTTTGGTAAGTAAGCAACATAGCAACACCCTAGATAGCACACACTAAATGCTTAAGTTACTAGTTGTTTTTTGTATATCTCAGCATTCTCTAATCCCCAATATTCTCATTTTCTTTGTTCCTTTGTTTCTTTCTTTTTGAATTTACTTTGCATTATGGGAATAGGGGGATGGGGGCTAATTATCATGCAAACAATGTTTGCAAACCATTAAAAAACCTTTAAAACATTTCAAAGACAGTCTTCATTTACTTGTCATGGGGCAAAATTTTATTCCCTCTTTCTTTTGATTTTAGGGAGAAACGTGACCTGGACATGTTCTTGGCACTTGTCTTGAGCTTCACCCATCATTTAAACCGAAAAAACATCAGATGATATTAACCAAAAAATTAAGGCATTTCTTTCCGCCATGATGTGCTATTGCAGCAAATCGGCAGCGTTTTGGATTGAATTTGAGCACCCTGTCACATCTATCACATTACGCGTGAAGTCAGTGAATTAAACCGTCCCCTGAGTATTAATGAGCTAGTATCCCCCAGTACGCAGAACAAGGTGTAATGTTCCTGTCAGCCGGCCGGCACAGAGAAACAAGATTGAAACAACCAAAGCGTTGCTCTCGCCGCTGAATACAAAACAATAGCGGCCTCGCGCAGTAATCACATCCTCTTTTGAAAAGAGGCGACTAATTGGAATTATACTAGTACAGAGAGTGAGCTCATTACAAGCTGGAGCACCACCTCATGATAAACAGTCACTTTAAAGGGCCGGCACTAATGTGATGAGGTAAAGAATCTATTTCTCACTTCTCAATGAAAACATCTTTCTAACTCCTCTCATTGGTGCGTTTGGAATCGGGGGCTTCTTAATTGCATCCGAAATTAGAATGGGGCGTACAGTGCGCGGGGCGTCAGAGAAAATTAGAAAGGTTTCTTTAGAGGAATAATTGACCCCGAAATGATTGTGTTATTTACTTACCCTGACATTTCAAACCTGTGTGACTTCATTTGTTCATTTACTTCAGGGAACGCATTGGAGTGATGTTCAAACTTACGTTTCCATTGAAACATATAACACGCTTATATTTCCGTATTTCAATTGAAACACAC
>JAZGTI010011415.1:0-10745 GCA_036877585.1 Botia kubotai
CTCTCGAACCTCTCTCGAACCTCTTAAATCTCTCGAACCTCTCGAATCTCTCAAACGTCTCGAACCTCTCGAATCTCTCGAATCTCTGGAATCTGCTCTGACAGCGTCACTCTCACAGTCTGATGCGTCTGCTCACAGTCTGATGCGTCTGCTCACAGTCTGATGCGTCTGCTCACAGTCTGATGCGTCTGCTCACAGTCTGATGCGTCTGCTCACAGTCTGATGCGTCTGCTCACAGTCTGATGCGTCTGCTCACAGTCTGATGCGTCTGCTCACAGCTCTGTTTTTTTCAGTGATTATTCCGCGGATCGAGCGCACGCTCACGTACATCATTACGGAACTGGACGAACGAGAGCGTGAGGAATTCTACAGGTGAGATCCCACTGAGATCATGTGACACATTGACACGCTCTGACGTCCGGCTTTCCCTCCTCACAGGCTGAAGAAGATCCAGGAGAAGAAGAAACAGCTCCGGGAGAGAACGGAGAAGGAGATCGCTCAGCGTTTGGCTAAACTGGGTCCGATCGCTGAGCCCACGAACATGCTGACTGAAGAGAACGATGAGGACCTGCTGTTTGAATGAGCCTCCCAACCACAATCCACATTATAATGTATTATTCCTGCCTGTACGGCTTCATGTCTAGAGAACAGAAATGTTCCTTGTTTTGTGTATTTGTTGGTGCTTGTAGGGTAATGAAATGTTGTCATTGAAACTGTAATACACATTTTTTGTCAAACTGAAACTGGTATGTACTCATAATTCCAAGGAATTACTCACATTCTGTGGTGTCTTACTGTAAGATTTAAAAGCAGTGAACCTGTGTTATGAATATTGTGATGAACAGCACAACTCAAGTTTACATTGTAGGAGCAACGGCAGTGCACTGTGGATATACTAGTGCTTATTATATTAGTGTCTCTTGAGTCCATTTCAATAAATGTTGTATATGATCACATGCTGTTGATTAATTCTCTTGCATCTTGTCTCTGTGTTGAAGTAAAATGGTTATCTGAAGTTTTGAATAGCCTCAAATTTACACCTAATTTTTTTGCGCAGATCCACAGATTTATACTGGCAGGTTGTGTGTGTACACCTGCCTTTTATTGGGGTCATCCTGATAAAATTACATGCTGCAAATACATCTTAGTTTTACACAAAAATAACACTTTATCTGAAACTTCTAGATATAAATAAACATAATTGTGTTATTCATTTAGCAATTACTCACCTTTAACAGAGTCACAGATATGTTCAGCTGTTAATAGTGAAATTTACATTACATTTAGTCATTTAGCTGACGCTTTTATCCAAAGCGACTTACAAATGAAATACTCCAGGGGTGTTTTCACTCAGGTCCAGCTCAGGTGTTTGAGATTACAGTGGATCCATTCTGTATGTGGCCGCGAGTTCTGTTATCTGTTTGATGTCCACATACAACCCACATACAATCTGATACTGCAGAATTCTGACACGATTACACAACATCAAGAGGTCTGTATAAGATATGTGTCAGATAAAGCATTAAGAGCAGTTACCCAAACACTGTAGCGTCTGTATGATGTCATCATCATTTCCAGTGTCATTCTGACACACCACAAATCACTCGCATCAAGAATGATGTTTTTATTCCTTTTATTACAAGACAATTCCACAATGCTCTTCTTTAAATAATGATCAAGGATTGTATTATTGTAATCTCACTCATCAGTTTCTTATCATTACAGAAATGGTTTATTTGACAGAATAATTCCTCATTGCCGGTCATATTCTGCAGGAGTGCTGGTCACATTTATCTGTACAATTCAACTGATGTTTTATCTGTACATTTTTGTGTAGTTGATTAAAAAGGCAGTCAGCACTTAAATAAGCTGTTGATGTATTCTCTTTTTTTAAAGTATATTCAAATAAAACATACACTGTGACTCCACCCCCTGGGGGATGGGGGCGAGGCTACAACAGGTCATGTGATTATAAGGAAGCTTCAGGGATTGGGTGACAAGGCGTGTGTTCCCCCGGGCACAGCCTTTGTGCACCCACGCGTTTGGCACTGCGCACACAAACAAGACTCACGAGATAAACGACAAGCAAAGCTCTTTGTGATGTCATAATATAATGATGCTTACTAATGGAGGAAAAGTAAAAGTGTCACCTTAGTGACACATGACAGAAAGTGCCGCCCCCCAGAGTCACGATTCAAGTGTTCCTCCCCACGTTTGAAAACAATGAAGTCATTTTTCAGTTATTTTCATCTGTTTTTAGTTCAGACGGGGAAATAATGTTCTTTTTTTATCCTGGCAGGCACCTACTGTTTTCTATTAAAATGCTACAGCTATAAGATCTAGTATTGAACACACAAAGCAACTGCAATAAAAGGAACAAAGTTGCCTTCATATAATAATAATAATTAATAATAATAATAATGAGAAGAAAATGCAATAATAATAATACAGAATAAATCTCTTTTTATAATTAGATTTTATCATTTAAAAGTTATATTTTTCTTTGTTGAAATAATAGAATTTTTAAATGAATTGTTTTTCATATGTATCTATTTTTGTGATCAAGATGTTGACCAGACTTCAGCATTATCCAAACCAATAAAAACTAGCTGTGCTGTTGCATATTACAGTCAGTGATATGTGAACATGCATCGTAAAGCACCCCTCGCTCGCCATTCCTTGGCCTGTGAGTCTCTTTTTGATGACATCATAGACGACCGATGACCATGACATCGACGACCTCGCCCTTGTGCAGCTCCACGTATTGCTCAGTTTTGGGAGGTAGCATCAGCAGTCCGTTAGCGCTTCGCATGCTCATAAGTCTGCTGCTAACCTGGTTCCCTGTAGAAAGACAAGAGAAAGTTTGAAATGTTACAGTTTCCACTGAAGCGAAGGCGGTTCTGACTGAGGTTCTCTGATGTTCTCACCTGTGCTCTGGGCCCATGGCAGAGGTTCCTGATGGTGCCATGTTAAAATACAGCGGTGGTACTCAGGTCGTGGATCTAATTTTACATCACATGACAACTGCAGACAAACGGTAAAACAAAAAATGTGTAAATTTTTACTGACAGATGTTGCCACAATTACTGATTATTCTTCTGTTCTATCTTGCATTGTAAGAGCCTAATTTTTGTTCTTTTTTTTAAGAACTGAGATTTTTTTTTTTAAGATTAACAATATGCCACATGTGCTGTTTCTGAGCTTTATGATCCTGTGATAGGTCAAAGGTCATATGTGCTCTTACCCTGGCTTTGATGATGGTGGGTCGAGGGTCTAAGATTCCCTGCATCTTCCTCAAGGCAGGAATGACGAAGAGGTTACATGTTACGACTGCGGACACTGGATTTCCTGTGAGACAGAAGAGGAGCTTGTTTATTTCTGCAGCACTAATCCATCCACTGAGACATGAAATTGATAATAGATAAAGTGAATATTTTAAAAGAATACACCAGTAAACTCTCTCACCGTCCCTACCTGGCAGAGCAAAGATAAGTTTTCGAGACCCGTCCATATCAAGAGTGGCAAAGGTAGTGGGGAGACTAACAGAAGACAAACCAGAGCTCAATATCCGCGTGGATCAATTCTTATTGTTTTCACACTCAATATTAAAGTGTTTTCACACTCATTTCAAGTGGTCTGAGAACAGCTTGCATACATTTCGTCTTATATGCAAATGCTCCTAATGAACTCAGACCCCCTGGAAGCAAACCAAACTCAGACCATCTTGGGAGTTGCTCTGAATTCAATTTACTTTAAATTCACACTGCACCTCAACTTATTTTGCATTATGATTCAATATTTTTGATGTAATATTGTAGCGGTCGAGTGTGAAAACACATTAATCTGTATTACTCCGACAGGTTTCACCCAGATCTTGTCCTTCTCTTCAAAGACTCACCCTGGTTTCATGAAGACGCGCCCAAAGTGTATCTGAGCATGAAGATCTATATCAAGTACCTGCTTCAGGTAATCCTGTGAAAATATTACAGTTACAACAACCATCAGAAACAAGCAACTCTCAGAATGTATGTATTCCTGAAAACTGAAAGTGTCTATAATAATAGAATTATTACTGAGATAAAGTGAGCAGTATTCTGTTATTTAGACAGGGGGAGTTTGATATCTTTAACATATAATTAATAATGTACCTTTTCACCCATGGCCACGCCCCCTGAGGTGATGATGACATCAGCGCGACTGATACCCTCATTCAGAGCGTTCAACAGATCATCAGGGCTGCAGGAAACCAGGGTAACCATGACAACCGACACACCAAAAAGCATGATTTACAGCCTTTTAGACAACATAAAATCCAAACTAAACCCAAGTAATTTATTTCCGTATTGTAAAAGATTCACAAGTGCATGTGCATGTAAAAATATTTATGATAATTTTGCATCATAATGTAATAGCTTTATTCACCTGTAAAATGATGCAGGTGTGGAAAAATAATATTAACCAATTACGTCATAGCTTAACATGTTTGACCTCTTGATGAATCAGTTCTCACCTGAATATTCAAAACCGAATGAGAATTAGGAAAGAGAATCGCTCACTTGTCTCCTACGATGCCCAGGTTGATGGTGGGATAGCCGTGCTCCTGAATCGTCGCCAGCAGCGTAGAGCGATTTGAATCCCTTATCTTACCCGGGTGTAGATCATCCTCTGGGTTCAGCAGCTGAGAAGATGAAAGACAAAGAGAACGATTTCGCTCCTTCATCGCTCATGAGACAGAACAGAGTTCTCAGTTACGTCTCACTCCAGTGTCAGCACGTCTCCGATGTTTCATTTAAAATGTCTTGGCACATAAATTGTGAATAGCAGAACATTACTGAGATCTCTACAGCCTGTAGACTCCTGTAGACTACAGGAGACACATTAGTCACATTAGGGGAATCATCTAAGGCAGATTTGCTCTCCATTTAATTTCAGAGTCATAGCTGAGATACAGAGAAGTGAGTGTTTGTTTGTAACCTCATTGCCTGTAGACATCACAGCCACTACAGGAAACTTTTGCACTTCCACCTCTGTGACGCCCACCGTGGCCAGCAGACCGATTTCAGACGGGCCCATGTGTGTGCCTTTAGCCAGCACGCATTCTCCACGCTTAATGTCATGACCGATGGGCCTGCGCACACGTGACAGATGCTTCAGACACACCTGAGACACACTGGAGACACGACTCGCTCCCTCACCTCTCAGAGGTGCTCACCTGATGTCTTGACCTGGACGGGCCTGAACCAGAATTCTCACCTCAAGTTCTTCTGTGCCCTGAAACAGACACCATACAGAGAGACACACACACACATGATAATTAGCTCTAGACTGATTTTATCCATATTAATGACACAATTTCACTGACGTCAGCACTGTCACAATACAATGTACTTAAATCAACTAATCTTTAGAGTATAGAACACACAACACAGTATCTTAATGAACGAAACACTCAGATATAGAAACACACAGTCTTATAGGATCAACATGTAATTTTTACACACCTTCTGAATATACAGCAGCAGAATTATTATTTATGACACTGTTACATTGTAATGAAGGTGTAACGTACGTCCTCAGACTCTCTCAGGAGTTCTGTGTCCTCCACCTGAACCACTGCGTCTGCTCCGCAGGGAATGGGTGCGCCTGTCGTCACCCGCATCACCTGACCCGGCATCACTGTGTGTGTGGGCTGAAAACACACACACACACACACACACACACCTTTAGGTGACCGGTCCCTCCCCTTAATGACTACAGTTATCTCCACCAGAAAAGGAACTAGTTATTTAGTTAAAGACACATGTTAGTTCTCTCTTACCTGTTCACCAGCCTGAGATTCTCCGATAATAAATCTGTCACCAGGACCATCAGCTGCTGTTAGAACAGAGCAGAAGAATCAGACATGACAATATTCACATGTGTGTGTGCTTTAGATTTCACCACATATGGGGACTGAAACATAGTTTACAGTAACTACAGTAACAGTTACAGTAGATATAATACATGCAGTTAGCAGTACATAATCATCACACAATATTCTTCATACTTCATATTCTTCGACACACACGCGGGACACACACGCGCGCGCGACACGACACACACTCGTGCGGGACACACACGCGCGCGCGACACACACGCGCGCGCGGGACACACACACGTCAGGGTGGTGCTCCTGACCTCTTACAGCGTAGCCGTCTTTAACAGAGGCAGGAAATGGGGGCAGGTTGTCTTTGGCATAAACGTCTTGAGACAGAACTCGACCCATCCCGTCTGCAAACACACAGACACATCACACGTGTTTCTTCAGAAAACACGCCATTTACATCATGAGCAATCAACATGAAATACTTCATGAGTTCTGACTGTAGTGATCAATACTGAACCAGTGTTCAAATATTGACCTCTGTAGTTGATGATTTCTGTGCTCAGAACAGCGGTCATCTCCAGCACAGTGATGAAGGCTTTGTCCATAGAGGTGAGAGGAAACGGAGACATTCTGTGTCTCCTYGCCACTTTGGTGATGTCCACAGCACTATGACCTACACACACACATTTGTGATTCGTTTGCCTTCAGAGCCTCATGCAAAGAGGAGATCAGGAGATCAATGACAGATAAAAATATGCCAATCAGTCTTTTATAACTTATTTTCAAATTTTGCTACATTTAAATTATTTGGGTTTGTTACTTTTCATTCCATGATTATTTGTTTGCAGAATATTTACTTTTATTTTTATAATAGTAAACAAGACAACGTACTTGCTCTTAAAATATTCTCTTTGCTGCTGCACCGTGACTGCACCTAGAGAGAGAGACAGAGAGATAAAGAGAGAGACAGAGAGAGACAGAGGGAGACAGAGAGAGACAGAGAAATTAGTATTTTATTTCTTTGTGTTTTCTTTGAGCTGTTATGAGATGTTTGCTACAAAACTTCAAAAATCAATAAGTGATGTCATGATGCTACATGTTTTCCATTGATATTTATTTAGATATGGAACCTGGAGATAAAGCACGAAGCAGAGAATTCTGGGATGTGATGAAGCAGAACAGACGAGTACGAGTTCAAGGACGAGTAGCTGCTGTTTGAACATCTGTCCCATTGACCTCTGACCCCTGACATCACAGCTAATTACTCAAATATTATCACTGAAATATAGATGAATCAACACCTAAACAACTATTTACAATAACTAGAGATTGTTTTTGTACACACTACATGTAGTATACAATGACAATTCAACAAACACAATAACTTAAAAAAGTGGCGAACAAAGAAATGTTTCACTCTGGGGTGATTGTGTCATTTTTATAGTAGTGAAGCTTTGCATTAGATGGGTTTAAATTTAACTAAAGCTGCTTTTTATATTCTGTTCTCTAGATACAGCTCAGAGTCAATGTAACAGCTGCCTAAAGCTGCTCTCTATATTCTGTTCTCTAGATACAGCTCAGAGTCAATGTAACAGCTGCCTAAAGCTGCTCTCTATATTCCGTTCTCTAGATACAGCTCAGAGTCAATGTAACAGCTGCCTAAAGCTGCTCTCTATATTCTGTTTTCTAGATACAGCTCAGAGTCAATGTAACAGCTGCCTAAAGCTGCTCTCTATATTCCGTTCTCTAGATACAGCTCAGAGTCAACGTAACAGCTGCCTAAAGCTGCTCTCTATATTCTGTTCTCTAGATACAGCTCAGAGTCAACGTAACAGCTGCCTAAAGCTGCTCTCTATATTCTGTTCTCTAGATACAGCTCAGAGTCAATGTAACAGCTGCCTAAAGCTGCTCTCTATATTCTGTTCTCTAGATACAGCTCAGAGTCAATATAACAGCTGCCTAAAGCTGCTCTCTATATTCTGTTCTCTAGATACAGCTCAGAGTCCATCCAGCCATCTGGATCTTATGTTCAATATGTTTACAAGTGTGCATACAAGACACACAATCTGGAGTAACATTAACAAACTTCAAAGTTTACTCTTGAAGAAACAGAGAAAACTTGAAAATGTGCAAAAATGAAGTCAAGAAAAAGCTTAAAAAACACAATAAAGGAAAAATGTGATGCCCACAAAAGTTGTGAGTGAAGCAAACACCAGAGGTCCACAGTCAGAGACAGAAGATGATGTCATGTGTGAGGAGCTCAGGAGGGATCTGAGATAGTTACTCGTGAACTGAAGGTCCTATGGCCACGCCGATCATCTTTTAGCACCTCCAACCTACACTGGAGCTTACAGAGATAAATCACCAGACATCAGTCCAATCCAGCAACAGAAGAAACAATCCAGCAACAGCAACAGAGAGCCTCAGAAACATCCAGCGACACACACCTCAACTTTTGTGCAACAAGAAAATATTTAGTGAACATTTCAAACAGAATTACATGTAATTAATTCAAAAATAAATTGAAATATGTATTTGTAACAAACAGACACCTTAAAGCAAACCTGTAGCCGCTTGCAGTATGTGACACATGTATGAAACAGGATATTTAACAAAAACAACCAGACTCTGAACACCTCTGTCACATAACAATTACTGTTAATTACTGTTAAACTAGTCATTAAATCACACAAAATAAGTACAACAACTGTAAAATGCCAGACCTAATCTGTCACATGAAAACAGTTCTTAACAATAAGATTGTTTTGTCATATCAAGTGAAATATTGTGAAATCGACTTCATCTGATGCTTATGCTGTAATTCTGAGTTAAAAAGATTTTAAATAAACGTTATTTGTGTGATGTTGTAAATGTGTTTATCAATTACAAATTAAATCTGCCAAGCAAACAAGGGTTAAGAACAAATTGTGCTATTTTAAATGACAAGAAGAGGTAAAGTGTCAGGGCTACCTGATAAACAGAGATTTGTTTATGAGGTACTAGTCAAAGATTAGTTGCTGTTTTTCATAGTGTGTGAGGCTTCTGGCATATTTATATTGCTCTTAGTCGTAATAATGATGAGTATGTGCGTGTGAATTAGTTGTGTTAGTGATGGTAATACTGAAATATGTGTGTGTTAGTGATGATTCCAGCTTTACTGCTGATGTCAGTTACTGTGGTGGTAGTAAACAGAGTAACTAAATAAAAACTCATGTCAACATTTTTAATGTGGATTAGACGGATTATCTGAGGTGATATTTTGAAGATTTTTGGTTAGTTTTGGGCAGTTACACAACAAGCTGGGCTAATACAATGCTACACACACACACACACACACACACACACATACACACAAAACAAATTCAATACATTCCTGTCCAACACACAATCGTTCAATACACGGCACAAGCGCTTCACACGCAGTTCTGTTCACTGTACACATGAGAAAACCAAACGAGAGAAATGAGATGATGAGTGTCAGACATCATGTGTCTGTTGTTGATTGTCATTCTGACGTCTTTCAATAAAAGCCTCTGTTAAATCAACAAGTACATTTAAATATCACTCCTAAAAATGTTCATGCTGTCATACAGAATGTTGATATCACACATGTAGCAGATGTAACTGTGCAAATCAATTATATTCATCTTAACACATCTTAATCAGCTCAAATGAACCACGGCAGTAAATCACATCATATATTTATTCATTCACACTGGTATACACACTGGATACAATGTTACTACAGCACAGTCAGGCTGTGATGCATCTGTGTGTTTGAGGTGCAGGTTTTGTGTTCTGTGGGAGTCACACTGAATTTGTCTGGCATTCAGCCGCTCAAGCTAAAATTCAAGATAAGTTTTTACCTGGTCCAAGGTTGAGTACCTTGACTTGAGAGTGATGACCTCATCCAAATGTGCTCTGAACTCTCGCCGCGACGCCTGGAGGAAGTGACAGGATAATCACTCTAAACACACACACATACACACACACACAGTCCTATCTTCCCTCACACACACGCACACAAATCTCTATATTCAACAGGCACTGATCAGTCCAGTACATTTATAAGCATGCCCTGACAGATGGACACAAAAACAATCACCAACCAAAACACAGTTTCTCTCCAACACGACACAGTAACACACAGTGTGAGGACGTGAACTGTCGTAATGAAAATATGAGCGGCTGAACTGAAACATCAAACAGAAAAACTCCTCAAACATCAGCAGAGGGATTCTGCACAGATGTTTGTAGTAGAACAAACTGCTTTACAGTTTGTCATAAATTGTGGCTTTGCATATAAGCTGTTTTTTAAATTAATATGTACTGTGATCAAATAAAAAAAGCTGCTGTTTTTAAGAATCCCTGGATATCATGTGTAGAGTTCTACAGAACCAAACATCGGTGCAAACTGACTTGTTTTTTGTAATAGCCAGTGCTGTTCTAAAAAACATCTAGAAAACAAATGATATATTATATTGTGATTATTGATTTAATGTTAATTTGCCAAATCTGTTAAAAATGCCAATAACTTCAAATATTGATTGATAACTGGCCAGCCAATACATCCATCTATCACTGTTAGCAACAACCTCTCCACATACAACCGTACAGTGTATGTGTGCACAATACAACCATACGGCGTATGTGTGCACAATACAACCGTACAGTGTATGTGTGCACAATACAACCATACGGCGTATGTGTGCACAATACAACCGTACAGTGTGTGTGCACAATACAACCGTACGGCGTATGTGTGCACAACACAACCGTACAGTGTATGTGTGCACAATACAACCGTACAGTGTATGTGTGCACAATACAACCGTACAGTGTATGTGTGCACAATACAACCATACGGCGTATGTGTGCA
>JAZGTI010011416.1:0-16659 GCA_036877585.1 Botia kubotai
ACAGCCATCACCAGACCTGCACTGTTTCTGCAGTATGTAAACATCAAACTGATCCTGAATTTAAAATGGACCCAAACCCAGTCAGGTCTGATGATGATGTTCTGAAGCAGTGTAAGTGTTTTTAAACCATTAGCTGTGTAGAACTGGCTTGCAGGTCCAGCTGCAACATCTGCGCAGTAGGATGTGTTGCCATGGAGAGATAAACTGGAGGGCCTGAGACTGTCCTGTGTACCACACACACTGCAGCTGTTCTCTCGATGTGTGTCTGAGTAGGTGTGTGCGCGTGTCTGAGTAGGTGTGTGTGTGTGCGTGTCTGAGTAGGTGTGTGTGTGTGCGTGTCAGAGTAGGTGTGTGTGTGTGCGTGTCAGAGTAGGTGTGTGTGCGTGTCTGAGTAGGTCTGTGGCACAGAGCAAAAATAGGTTTGCACAAATGAAAAACAAATGGTTTGGACTTGTTTTCCATGACCGGTATCCAGGTGTCCAGGAGGACTAGCAAACCGCTAGAGAGACACACTTTCTCTTACACACACACACATGCAGATGGTGTGTTTCTGTTCTGTCCTTCAGCTCTGTGGCCGCAGGTCAGTCTCAAACTGTCGCTCCAGTCAGGAAGTGTAATGATGACATCATCTCTGCAGCCTCAACAGCAGCAGGTTTTTCCATCTGTGGGGAGTCAAAGGCACCCGGACACAACCTTGAATATTGCTCTGAGCACTCACACACCCTAATCCCAGTCATAAGGGGTCATAATGTGTCCGATGTCTCAAAATAGCCATTTCACGTTTGACTTTATAACTCTGTTTCCTTTCCTCGAACTCGGCTGTCACCCTCTCTCACCCATCACCCCCCTTCACTTCATTACACTGCACTTCACTAAAAAAAAAATGAATAAGGGATATCTCAGAGAAGAGAAACAGAGAGGTACAGAGAGACTGTTTGTCAGTGTGTCTGTGTATGCAGTGAACAGTGGAGGAGAGATGGACAACAGGAGAGTGAGAGCGGCAGAGGTTACGCATTTACGCATTTAGAGTTTGTTAATAATTAATGTGTCAGGCTCTCTCTCTCTCTCTCTCTCTCTCTCTCTCATGTGGCTGTGAGTAGCAGGTGCAGAGCAGGGAGAGTTATACAGGAGCTGATCCATACAGGACCACACGCTCTTCTCCTCAGCTCACATTACAAAATGGCCGGCCATTTGGTAGACCAAGGCTGTGCTCCTGATAGACTGTTTTCAAAATATAAAAACAGGTCCTGCTGTGTAGATTGTCCTTCAAACTACTTCTGCAAAACTTGTGTGTGTGTGTGTGTGTGTGTGTGTGGACAGAAAGGTCTGATGTGACCTGACACAGACTCTGAGGAAGCGCGGTGACATAATGAGGCCAGTAAACAAGTGGCCATCACCCGGTCATGTGGTGCACACATGCGCTCTCCCTCTCTCTCTCTCTCTACTCTTATCTGTTGGGGTTCAGTTCTGTGTCCCAGCAGGCAGAAGGGAAGAGAGAGATGCAACTATGAAATCCAGTCCTCCCCACAAGAGACCAACATATAGAGAGAAATACAGAATATTCTGTTCCAAACGTCACCTGCAGTTCCTGTAACACATTGTGTTTAACCTGGTCTTTGTTTCCTGTCTGTTAAAGTTGTTTCTGGTAGACAGAGAGAGTCAGCAGTCTCGAGAAAATCAGGGTCTCTAAGGGGGCGGTAACTTGTAACGTCTCTCTCTCTCTCTCTCTCTGATAGCGTCAGTCACACGTCCGCTCCAGTGACTCACACGCTCTCCATCACGAGATCTGGAACATGAGGCGCGCGGCCACAACACGTACATCTCTTAATGTGTGTGTGTGTGTGTGTGTGTGTGTGATAAACACAAGCGTGTTGTAACCAGAGACACAGACTGATAGCGGATCAATACATCAATCAGTTGGCGTTCAGATCAATTATGAGCTTGTTAAGTCAAAATGGACTCTACGCACTTTTAGAATAATAAGTAAACAGATGACGCATAACTGGTTAAAGATTTTCCAAGGTTAATTTTTTATGAATGTGTGAAGGCAAGCGTGTATTTAAAGTGCTAGAATTGGTCACCAGTTTTTAAGCTTTTGAACATTTATAATAAGCTTGTGCCCTCAGTGCTTCATTTAAACTGTCCTGCAGAGCTGCAAAAAACTGTTGATCAGAACAAATGTTCTCTTAATTATTATGAGCTCCTAAAAGCTGCACGTATAATCTTTATAGAACAAGTAGCAAAATGTGTTTTTAATAGTTATAGAATGACTATACTACCAAAAGAACGTCTCTTCACAGAGACGGATGCTTTGAAATGTGTGCGGCACCAACAGTACAAAAACCTGCCTAACATTCCACAATATATTTATAAGTGTTCTGTCTGGATTTTATTTCTGTTCACAGAGATCAATAATCCAGTGTGTGATAATCCTGTGTAATATATACACACCTCAACCATTAAACCATGTGATCCACAGCCATGTAGCTCTGTGCTGAAAACAACACGTGTGTCTTCATGTTGAAGCAGCTGTGTTACATGCTTTCATAGTACAGTGAACACACACACACACACAGAGTCTCTCTCTCCTTCATTCTGGGTTGTTTACACAGACTTTAAAAGCTGCAGGAGGGAGTGTTGTCTCTGCTGGAGCAGAACTGTGGCCTGGACACAGATGAGTGGAGAAGAAGCAGATGAGATAAACTGAGCATTAGCTCTGCTTTCCAGAACTTACACAACCCCTCACACACACACACACACACACACACACAAACACACACACTTGAGTTTGTGTTGTGATGATGGCAGTCAGGCAGTATTTGTGCTATCAAAGCTTGTAGGGTATTTGTTTCTCTAAACCCTATAAAAGCTGAACAAATGAATAAATATAAATCTACTTATAGCTGTTACATATAAAGTCAATTAACCTCTTTAGATACAGTAACTGTATCTAAAGACACCAGAATACATTTTTGACAATAATTCTACTTGATTTTTCTTTTTGAGAGATAGTGAACGAGTAGAGGCAATAAAACGACAGTAGATTGACTTCACGTAACAGAATATTATATGATATAAGAACATTAATATATTAAATAAATGGGCCATTTTCTGCTCTCATTTTACTGATGTGGGAGATTTTGTCTTACTTTCAGACCTCACAGATGTACAGCTGCTTTTCTTATTTTAGGCTGTGACACATTTAGTGAGAAACTTTAAAGATTAAACTAGGAGGGCCGGATGCTCGCTAACCCATCACCAGCAGGCAGAGGCAGACATCTGAGAGCTAATGACCCCACATTGATCCACAAGCTGTGTGCTGCTATTGACCAAACAAGAGAGACAGAACAAACAGCAGCCAGAACGGAACAGAAACACTCATACTAGCCCGGTGTGTTGACAACCTTGTATATATTTTAAAGAGGCTTTGGTTTACACTCTTACACAGTCTTATTGGTTGGCATTTACACCCAGTTTCTCTCTCATTTCTCTTCCTGCTGTCCTCCACTGATGCAGAACACAGACATACACACGCAGCCCAGATGGTCCCAGACTCTGGTGACTGTCAGGGTGGGCCACAGCCCAAAGCACACAACCTTTCTCTGGGTCTCTCATCCCTGTTTTCCTCTCTTCCTTCAGTAAGAAATGTTGCAGTTACAGGTGAGTCATGCAGAGTCATGCAGCTGGCAAACTCCACGAGTAAATGTCAACGAGGCGTCGAGGGCTCGTACGTCGTGCTGGTACAGATGTGCTCATGTTCTCTCTGTCTGTATAAAATCATGTTGGATAGTAATCAAGCTGGTTTTGTTCGAACACACTGCTGGGAGCTCGCTCACAGAAATCAGTGGAAGGCGCCGTTTGTTGCCCGTGACAACAGGTGTAGAGGGCCGATCTCTGGAGGAACGCAGGAGATGCTGGATTGATCATTGGCGAGCAGGTCGTTACGTGGAACTGCGGCAGCTGTTAGGGGAGAATTCTCTGAATGTGCTCGAGGAGGAGACAGTGAAAGAGAGATACAGAGGATGGACGAGGAACGAGGCACTAACAGAGGTGCAGGGTGGGGGGGTGCAAACAGAAAGAGTAAGAGAGGTGGGGGTCATTAAACTGGAAAGCAGAAACCACACAGAGGGTAGAATTTTAAATGATCCCCTAAAGCAACACCAGGCCAATCTCTCTCTCTCTCTCTCTCTCTCTCTCTCTCTCTCGGAGATGCAATTAATTTGAAAGGAGGCTGCCAGGAGCAGAGAGATAGAACGGAGCGTCCTCTTGCATTCTGCCTGTCTGCGTCTCACAGAACAGAATTTCTAATCCTCCTATTACGTCTGTCGGCCGTCCGTCTGTATTGATCGTAATTAACAGCGCCTGCAGAGCAAACAGCTGCTCATCGAAACTCTTCCTCAGCTCTTCTCTTCCGCTCTTCACTATTCCTGAATCCCAGACCAGCATCTCCAGTCACCTCCTGCAGCTTTCAAAGTGTGTGTAAACAACCCAGAATGAAGGAGCGAGAGACTCCCCACACACACACACACTCTCTCTCTCTCTCTCTCCCTCCCTCCCCACACACACTCGCTATCTCCACACACACACATTCTCTCTCTCTCTCTCTCTCTCTCTTCACATCATGGTGTAGTTTCTCGTTTGAGGACGCTGGCATACCTGACTGTGTGACTGTGTTTCTGTGCTGTTAAAAGCACCGATCCAATTATAGCAGAACACCTAGACGGTTACCATGGCTGCGCGATGTATCTGTCCCGCGAGGCGCGACGAGGCGCGACGCGGCGCGGAGGAACGAGCGTCTTATCGCGCGGCTAATAAAACTCCCCCGAGCGTCGCGTCAGCTGCAGTCATTGATTTCAGCTGTGCGCGAGCACGTGTGCGCATGCGCGGGTGAGTGAGAGATGACGCTTATGTCACTGAGATTCTCACGTCACATTGATGTGATGTTCATTCAGAGAGACACACTGTTACTTCATTAAGATGTTGTTTGTTACCTTTTGTGTATCACATGAAGTAAATTATTTAAAGGAATATGTGCTCGTGAAATTATCATTTAACGTTTCTTTCACAATTTTGGTGAATATTTACGCTGTTTCTCTGCACAACACATCTTCAATGGAACGTGTGTATGAATGAGATTTAAAGTCTGTGACAACGGGGCAGATTTTCACTCCATATCTTCATTGTATGGAAAACAGGAGTGTCTATATTCATACACTAAATGAACAAAGACAATCATATGGGTTTAGAAATGACACGAGACATCAGGGGAGTGTGTATGTTAGATCTGTGTGGCTGCATTTGAGATGGTATGGATTGTTATGTACAGCTGTGAGGTGCAGATCTTCACACTGATGGTGAGATGTTCTCTGTACTGCAGAGGCTCATTGGATTTGCACATCCACGTCTCACCATCAGCCCCAGGCCTGGACCTCAGGCTGTCAGGACCCCACGGCGCAGAAGCTTCTTCTCTCCTCTGTTCTCCTCTCTCACACCCTGAGGAGAAAAACCTGGAAATGCTGAGAACCCTCATTCAGATAAGAGTTTGATCTCTGAGTCTAAATGTAGTAAAACGATATGATGATGAGCTATAACTCACACCCAGCTGTCATTGTTCCCACTAATGAAAGTTCAGATTTTCTTAAAAGGATAAATGCTGCAGATCTGTGTGTGAAATCTCTATGGCAACACTCTTAAAAATAAGATGACGATGCCATAGAAGAACCATTTTTGGCTGTATGGTTCCATAAAGAACCTTTAACATCCACAGAACCGTTCTGTTTCACACAAGGTTCTTTGTATTGTAAAAAGGTTCTTTAGACTGCAAAAGGTAAGAAAACTGGTTCTTTTAAGAACCTTTGACTGAATGGTTCTCTGGAGAACAAAAATGGTTCTTTTATGGCATCACTTTGAAGGACCTTTTGTAGCACCTTTATTTTTAAACGTGTACATTCAATATTTTTACAGTTTCACAGAAATCACACACAGCTGCTTAAAGCACTTTCATGTTTAATAAAACTGTATTAATGAATTCTATATATATCACCCTCCAGAGTGTTAGATGTATATAAATGGATCTACTGTACATTAGTGATCTTGGAATCAGTTCCGGTTTATGCAGTAGCTTTGATGTTCTGCGTGCTCGTGTTTGCCTGTGTGAAGCGCGGATCATCTCCAGCAGGTTACTGGACTCTGCTGGCTGTCAGTGTTGTCTTGGCCGAGGCGGGTGTGAGGAAGCCAGCGTGAGGCTGGAGAGGAGCACACGTGTGTGGATGAGAGGGATCAACACGCCTGTATGTCTGTGTGGTGCTGATAAGATTCTACGATTCTCCCACTGTGACAAGTCTGCTCGACACCCTGACCTCACAGTCCACAAACACAGTGATGTTCATTTGTCCTTTTGGGAACGTCATATTAGTATGAACAGTTTATTTGGTAAAACTCTACACACACAAACACAGTGTGCCGCTCTGACTCTCTTCATCTTTACCCCCCCCCACACACCTCTCTCTCTCTGTCTCTCTCTGTCTCTGTCTCTCTGTCTCTCTGTCTCTCTCTCTGTCTCTCTCTGTCTCTCTCTCTCTGTCTCTCTCTCTCTCTGTCTCTCTCTCTCTGTCTCTGTCTCTGTCTCTCTCTCTCTCTGTCTCTCTCTGTGCGTCTGGGAAGCTGCGAGGACGCCGCGGTGCATTAATAATGCAGAGCTCCGGCTTCCTCGCAGCCGTGGCATCGGCCCATCGCTGTCACCGGGGGAGATAAAACCGCTCTCTCTCTCTCTCTCTCTCTCTCTCTCTAGCTCTACTTTCACACATAAGCGCGTGTGCAGACGTATGCTCACAGAAGCAGCCTCCACCCGAGACTGTCTCATTACACATCTTTCTCTGATGACTGCAGCACAGCTGAGGACTCCATCCATACAGCACGACACACTGCCTTGTTCTGTTCACACACTACACATACTTCACCTCTCCTGCTTAGTCTTACATGTATGCACTTTTCAGCTGAAAGTTTGCACTGTTTCCTTCTGTTTTTATTATTTTATCCTATTTTTGGGGCAAAACTGCAGTAAGGTGGCAACCATTACAAAATCTTCATTTATTCACGTTATTTTGGGAAAAATACAAAGTATTACTTTTTGAGGACCCATAAGTTAACGACTGCATTTCCTTCCTGTGTTAGCATGTTTTCTGTTAAACATGAAGTGTGGGCAGGAAATAGTTTTATCTATGTAGCCAATAGGATTTAGTTTAGTCACAGCCGTGAATCATGATTTGCTACTTGTTAGTCAGTTGCTGACGGTATTGGGCGAAGGGCAATTCTCATTCTGGAGAGCATTTGATTGGATACAAATTTGTGTAGTACAGGATGAGTCATCATATTTATAATAATCCTTTACATTATATGTACATTACAAGTATATCAGCAAGCGTTAATATTGCATACACCAGCATACAGATGACCTCAGAGTTAGACGTGTCACAGAACTCCAATTTTACCTTCCAAACTTGTCAAAACAGCCTGTCTGCTAACTGCTGAATCATTTTCAAAGACTCGGTCTGAGACATTGGCTGACTATCAATAATTCATTCTCTTTTAATTGTGTTTTTACCTTTAAATGTCAGTCTGTACTTTACAAAGAAATGTAGTGATAATAAAGGAAGATGAGTGGGTCTCTGACGCCAGCTCATCTTCACTCTCACTGTTATACTGAAGTTTCTGTAGATCAAGTTTTTCATGATGTGAAAGGTGAGCAAAGAAATCAAAGACTCTTGATAAACATCTTTATCTCATCTCAACACACCGTGTCTCAATGCTTTTTATTTGACTGTTTGAACTGAAAAGGGATCAACTTTGAGGATTCGGAGAACAATTCCAACCTGTGTTTTTATTCATAAATGTGTTGTTGTTTCTTTAAAAACACATGCAAATAGACAGACGTCAGAAATGTAAATTGTTGACACAAATACATGCATTTGTTTTTATTCACAAAACCAGCCCATAGTTCTGTTTCAATACAAACATTGCTGCTTCTGTAACAGATGAAAAATGATTTCAGTGCGTTGGATGGAACAGAGCGAATGCTTGTGCAGAAATGCTGCGGAGGGATGCGTAAAAATGTAGCCCAGTTCATTGAGAACACAATAATGTGACACTTCGTCATATAACGAGACGTTACACATCGTTATGGAACGTGATATCATGTGATATTACGTGACGGATATGATGCAATTATGACATTATGTAACACAAGGCTGCCAGTACAGTAAAACAAACTGAAATGTTTGAAGATTTCAGTAGTAACAACCATACAAAAAAACATTATGATTTTATATTTCTGTTTAACGTTTCTCATGATGCATATTTGTTCTGTCTCTTCTTCAGAAAAAGTGGATCTGTAGATTTGGGAATATTTACGTTTCCCTTCAAAGACAAACACCGATCAGTTCTCAAAATCATACATTTAAATCAAACTTTAAACAATCATAAAATACAGTTTCTTTAAGAGCAATGGTCCTATTTTACAAGAGTTTTGCCATTAGCCATTTAACTAGTGTTAAAATATAGCTGTACAATTACATTCCCTACACAAGAACGGTTTCTTTCCACATGTAAACAACAGCAAACACAGAAATGCGGGTGATTGTCCATCATTCCTGTTTATCAATGTCATATTTAAACCACAGAAAAAAACCTGCTGCAAAAGAGACAAACGTACCAAAATGGAAACATAAAAAAGGGAATGAACGTTGCCATAGATATTTTTAATTTATGTTTAATTTTTGGTTCAAGGAATAAGCAGGTGCATCCGTTACTGGTTTGATTCTGTTTGTGTTGTTGCTTTATTGTTCTGTACATAGTGACGTTTTGTGTTCCTCTGTTTGTCAGTGTTGGTGTTGAGATGATTCCAGAGAGCTGGCATTGCACTTGAAGGTGGAGCTTTGGGTGGAGGTCAGAGGTCACAGTTCTACTGGAACCATCGGAACGCTGTGCCCGCAGGCAGCATCACCTTACAGATGAACACAGAGACAGAGAGAAAGAGGAACAGGACACGTTTAGTAGAGTTCTGACTGGATGAGAACGCAAAAACACCACATACAGACATACTGCTATTGTTACATAGGTGCCCAACACAAAAACAGATTCTTTGAGAGATTCTTTGTCAGAGAAAGACCTGAAATAAGTGAAGTGATTTGTATTTGTTCATTATAAACATGTATGGAGTCAACAAATGTATAAACAGTGATTTTATAAATGACATTGTAATGTTACTATGTGATGAATTCAATAGTTGTATGTTTTTCAGTTGTGCAAATGTAAACGTGCCTCTGTAGCTCAACCAGTGGACATGGCACTTGAATGGTCATGGGTTCAACCTCAGGAAACACACATACTGTAATGTACACACTGTACATTACTCAGAATAACAGCAATGAAAGCATCATAAACATCAACTCCATTCCACTCTCCACGAACGCATTCTGAAATCCAGTCAGACAAACACCAGATACCATATTGTGCTTTTCTCTTCACCAGATCTTTCTGTCCTCTCCTCCAGTCATGTCTCTGACTGCATGTGAAACTCAATCTGCCACATTCATTATTTAGTCACAGGAACGTCCAGAACACACACGTAACTCTCTCCTGAAACCTCCACGTCTCTCTCTCTCTGTTTCCCTGCAGCGCACAGGTGGGCTCGGAGATCAGGTCAGGTGAGAACAACAAGCAGTGATACGTTACTGCGCAGAACCTCACACATTCACCAGCGCTGGACTGAGTCATGACTGCAAACACACCCAAAGTCACATGACCACACATGCTCCGCCCTCACGTTTACTCTCCGTATAATATCATGTAAGTATGTGTGAAGCAGACACACTGCGACTGGCACACAGACATACAGTGGGCCATCAGATCTCAGGTCAGCAGCTAAGCAGATGTTTTCACTTTAACCATCAAAACCTTCCAATCATGGTGTGAATCACACGAGCAGGAGTATTGCACCCTCGTGGAGAGGAAACCTCATTTCATGAGATCATTTATCTGGATGGTCTTGTTCTTGATTTTCTGGCAGATCACAGTTACTTGAACAAAAGAAAGTAATTTAGTTGGAATCAGAAACCCGGTGAACAGTCTACCTGTACAGCTTTTTAAGAAACTAGCTCTCAACATAAAGACCGTCAAAAATGCAGGAAGTATGCAAAAAAATCCAACTTTAATGTAATCAAAAGATCACATAAAATTGTATAACACTGTAACTATAACACATATCACTATTTCCAGGTAACTAATCAAATATAAGCAAATCTAAACAGATGCACAAACAGTGCAAGCTGCTGACTGCATGTGACATTCAAACCAACCCTGAGGATCTGAGGCTGTGACCTTTGCCCTCTGACCACCTCACTGCCCAATCCTCTTTTAGAAGATGACCCTGCCCAACCTCTGACCTTTCATCCTAAATCTGTACACACAGTGAACACTGATAAGGGAACGGCAGTGCGCGGCAGCAAATGTTTCTAAGGTCATCGTTCCGGGGGAAAAGCTTCATCTATTTATTGATTATGCTATGAATAAGTTAGTGCTTCGCTCTGCTGAGTGTTCGGTTTCAGCTCTATATTACTGACCTGTGTGGATGGGAAATTTCATTTAATACAGTCGCCTGTGCTTGATATTAAATACTAACTAGAAATGTGAAAATGTACATTATTGACTAGCTGTTTATTCCGTTTCTGGTTCACCTGATGTCAACTGGACACTTTTCCTAGGTGTATTTTGAAGATGTGTACCTATGTTTAAAACAGCACAACAAAATGCAACAGAAAAGAATGAAGACATTTTTGTTTAAATGCTACAGAACAGCACAATAATTACAGCCCTAAATCATAAACAAATTAAATAAGATCAAAACTACATGAACACATACAAGAAAAAAAACACTGTATAACTAGTTCACATGTGCTCGTGTGTGTGTGTGTGTGTGCTCTCTCTCTCTCTCTGCATATAAAGAAGAGACAGTCTCTCTCTCTCTCTCTTTCCCAGCACTGACAACTCCATCATCTCTACGCTGACATCTAACGCTGATGTCAGTGGATGAACACAGACATGTTTTCTCAGATGTCTAAATGACAAGATGATGTCGACATCTATTGTTTGAACAGAAATGATAATTATCACACACAACCTCTGTTTTCCTCATAGAACTGATGAGAGACTTGTAAACTCACACACAAACCTTTTCAGCAGCAGATGCTACACACACACGCTACACACACACTAGAGTACACTGAGGAAACTACTGACTGTATGTGGAACAATATTAAACACACTGACAGAACATCTGTTGACAGAACAAGATTGTACTGACACACAACACACAAATAATAAACTCACAGTGTTTACAGACACTTACACATGCTAACAGACACTCATTAGTGTGCATTAGTACAGATGAATTATTCATGGGATCACTTACAATCCTGTACTTCCATTCAAACTGAGGCTGCTTAAAATAATCCACATCTGCAGACACACACACACACAGTCCAGTACACAATACACACAGTCCAACACACAGTTTACTTCATCTAAGAGTCCCTGAAAATGTGTTTTGTCTGCTCATGTCCCCATCAGACATTTTAACCAACAAGATTTCCTTGTTCTACTCCATTTACCAGTAAACTGGAGCTGCTCAGCACACTACTCTAGTAAAGTTTGAGACTTCTCATCATCTCATTTACAGCTAATGATTATGTGTGTGTGTGTGACTAATGCTCACACACACCAGTAAACAGTCTGTGTGACTCATCATTCATCATTCAGAGTCACTCTCAGATCTGCTGAAGTGTAAAGGTCAACCGTGAGCTTTAGGTTTGGGACAGTAGCTGATTTTCTGGCTGGTCTAAGCTAGTCATTAGCAGGTTTTTGGCTGGTTGACCAACCATCAGTTACCATAAATTTAATTTCCACCTAAAGCTAGTATGATCAGCTAGAAGCTGGTTCATTTTTGGTAGACCAACTTGGACCAACTAATGACCAGTTTTGATTACCTCGAAACCAGCTATCTAGTTCCAATACAGCTACAGCTTAAGCTGGATATTTAGCTAACAAACTGAAATCCTGATTTTTAGATTCTCCAACACTGTGGTTGTTTCAATGACCTGGTGCAAAGTAAAAGAGTCATACCTTAAACCAGAGAATCTTAAAGTATGCATCACTGACTTTTTGTGATTATGTTCTCACAGGAGAAACAGGAATGATATGTTGTGCTCCGTTTGATTTTCACAGTGTCACTACAGATCCATACAGCAGTAATAACAGCAGGTGAAACATCTCAGAACTTCAGTGTAAATCTATCCCATCATTGTAGGTGCTCAGATGAACATCTGCTTAAGAAAGCGTAAAACAGCATCGCTTTATGTTTTAGCCACATTTTAATCACCACAGATTCCCACAGAACTGCACAGCAGTAAATGAAGGAACTGCTTCATTTACTGGAAAATATCACTGAAACTTCACGTTTTAATCTGAGACCTGCAGGTGTGACGTATTATACTGTAAATACATACTGTAAAAATCTAAATATATTAATAACTGTATAAAAGGTTTGTTATGTGTCTTTGTTCATGTAACATTAAAATGACAGATAATTTAAAAGATGACACTGAAGATTTGAAGATGAAATTAAGTTTCTTGTTGTTGAGAAAACATAAAACACTAAATTCGTAACACTCTAAACGTACTTGTTATTTGTTTCATTGGGAATTAAGTGAATCTTTTAGATTACACACAGCGTCAGAATGAAGCCATTGAAGTCCAGCAGCTGTGTTGTGTTTGAATTATAGTTGATGAAGACAGATTATTATTCGGAATAACACACTAATGATTTGTTCACAGTACCAGCAGTGTGCATTAACAATACAGACAACAAGCTGAAATGTACATAATCATCACAAAACAATCACATATAAATAAAACAGTATTAACATTTGGGCATTTGGACGACCTCAGAGGTTTGCAGGACCATCAGCCCACTGTGATAAGCGTGAGGGGGCGGAGCGTGAGGGGGCGGAGCGTGAGGGGGCGGAGCATTCGTCACTGACACCTGCTGCTCCAGATGACAGCCAGTGACAGCCAGATGGCTCACGTCGTTCATAAAAATATACAAACACTAAAATACACAAACACCCTTACGCCTGCTGCTACAGTCTTCACAACACACTGATGGTGGACACGGACAAAACCACCTTCATACATGTGAATCATCTCACACACAGCTAACAAAACCTGCATGTCTCAGGAAAACTGACCCTAATAAACACAGAGAGCTATTAAAGGGCTTTACTGGGGGCGTCAGGTCTCTGAGCAGTGTCCTAATAGTGTCACAGGGGCAGGAAGTGGGAGGGCTGACGTGACCATGCAGCGGGGGGCAGATTAGAACCTGTGGTATTTGTTCGGTTATTTCTCCCTCCCCCAATCCCTCCAGTGCCACCTGTCAACTCCTGACCTCACCCTCAGCAGACGCCATGACGTCATTGTGCATTCTTTCAACCCATTGTTGTGTAATCCTGTTGGTCAAATAGCAACTAATAGAATTCATTTACAACAAACACACACTAACACACACTGTTAACACACACTGTTAACACACACTGTTAACACACACTCTTAACACACACTCTTAACACACACTCTTAACACACACTCTTAACACACACTCTTAACACACACTCATTAACACACACTGTTAACACACTCTGTTAACACACACTCTTAACACACACTCTTAACACACACTCTTAACACACACTCATTAACACACACTGTTAACACACTGTTAACACACACTGTTAACACACTGTTAACACACACTGTTAACACACACTGTTAACACACACTGTTAACACACACTGTTAACACACACTGTTGGTTTACCTCCAGTCCAGCAGACGGTTTCTTCTTCAGCTCCTCACACTTACGAAACTTGCAGATCTGGTGGCCCGTCTTGCGGTTGCGGCAGCTGCTGCACTGATCGCAGTTAATCCTGCGCCGGCAAGGTGGACACATGCCGCAGCGCTTTCTTTTCTTCCTCCCGGAGCTGACGGCAGAGGCCAGCTCGCCCTGCACAGGATGCTCAGTCAAACCGGCCATGTGCAGTGCACTGTCAGTGAGGAAGACTCCGGCCGGCGTCATGATGAAGGGGAAACCTCCACCCACACCGTACGGGAAGTCTGCGAGGGCCCCCACTGCCTCAGCCACCGACACTCCCTCCAGGTCCACTGCACCCACGTCACCCCCACCCACAGCCACACCCATTCCCCCTGGCAGCAGCATGTGCTCCATGCCCGCCCGCTTAAGCAGCGCGGCCGCCTGGGCGAAGTGCAACAGGCCGTTGTGTCCCTCCAGTACCTGCTCCAGGGTCAAGTCCAGCTTGCTCGGCACCAGGGCTGAGGCAGAGGGCTGCAGCGGCTGGGCAGGCTTGGGCTTGGGCTTGGCCTGGCCGTTGTGTTTCAGTCTGTTGGCGGTCTGGGGGCACGTGGTGGTGTACTGTGAGAGGGTGCGAGACCACTTCAGACTCTTACTGAGGGGCTCGCTGATGATGCCACTGCGGTTGCGCCGTTCAACGACGGGCCTGTCCTCATCCTGCTCCGTGTCCTGAGCCGTGAGTGTCCGGCTGCCCTCTGACTGTCCACCGGACATGGTCCAGACCCGGGGTGTGTGCGTGGGGAGGGGGGCAGTGCTGGGGAGGAAACAGAGGCTGGCAATGGAGGAGCCAGGCAGCACTTACGGTCCACTCAGTACCCAGGTGTGGGTGGAGCCTCCCCTTAACAGGCAAATGGTCCAGCCAATGGCAGGCAGACGCCGTCACTGCTCTAGAATTCAGCTGTCGTTCATCTTTCCACCAGCGACCCGTAAACTAAGACAGAGAGAAAGAAAGATGTTTAAGATGTGCCGATGTTTAAGAGACCTTGAGAACAAAAAGTGAATGAAAACAGTGAGCTGCCATCTGCGACTTTATCTGGCAGCACTTAAACATTTTATTGTGTGCTGTACTGATGCCCCGCTGTGTCTCACAAATCAATATGTACATTTATCTTCAAACGCTGTTTTGAAAGACTAAAGAAAGAATGAGGGGGACAGAAACTGCAGCATAGACTGATGTTCTGACTACAAACTCTGTGAGTAATAGAGAAACTGCACTATATAATCACGTTTCTAAGCAATTAGCACGTTTCCACAGCAAACTGGCTTATGATTCAGAAAAGCACCTTTTACTGTCTCTTTAAAGATCATTACTGTCTTTCATTCACGGTAAAGCAGCCAGTACAATATATACAACATAAGCTTCATTACAAAAACCAGCCACCTCTTTTACCAAATACAACATAGTCACATTTTTTATATTTATATATATCAGTGATCAGTGATGTACCTACATACTGTATCATACTGTTAATAAAACAGTACCCTGAACCCTCTCCATCGCACACATCTCTTGTGGGGACTGTGGCACCCAACCCAAATTTCACATCCCAAAACAGTGAAAGTCACGACAGTGTTTTCTGTATTACTGGCAATGACTCGCTGCCCATGCAAACGTCCCCACCCGACAGACCACGCTAGACAGCCTGTGGTTTCTCTTTTATCCCGGTTTGGAATGACAATCTGGCACAACCCAAACGTGTTCCAGTCTTATGGTCAGCGCACCAGGCCAACAGCTGGTCACACACCGCCACAAACGACCCTCGTCATGGGGCACTCTAATTTATCATCACCGCAATACACGTGAGGTGATCTGTGCTGCTCTTTTATCTCTAAAGCTCAAAGACCAACATAGACCCAGTGTACTTGTCCCCAGACAGCATTTTAATAGATCCAAGACTTGTTTGGCTAAACCACTAAAAATAGAAAGCTTTATTTATTTAATATACATATACACACATACATACACACTTTGGATGTGGTCATTTAAACAGGTACAGAGATAAGATAAAATCATAGTTTCATGAGTTATTATTATTACTATTATTAATTTCTGTGTGTTGTTTGGTGATCGTGAGAGTTAATTTAAAACATGTCGTTTACTCTCGTCCAGTATTCCTGTCTCATTAAGTCACAGACGTTTCTGATTAAATCACAGTTAGTGTCACATTCATTCTGTCTTATTCATTCTCCTTCACAGATCGTTGTATATTCATTTTGCACATGTAATATTGTGTTATGTGGTTTTCACATAACCGTCAGCTGGATTGATTCATGCATATTGAGGTCGCACGGCCTCTAATAATGATGTCACGTCTCTCTCTGGGGACAAGCGCGCCACTAATTGGTCCTGCCCTACTGAAACTGACACAGCTACAATGTTTGAACTATATTGTATGTTAACCTGTTTAAGTTGTAATCTTTGGACAATTTAATTGAGACGGAAACCTGGAACATTTGTATAAAAAATACTAATAAACTAGCAAAATAAAATGAACAGTTGAATCGTGTAACAGGTGAAATTCACAGTGATGTCACTGCACAACGTCACTCAGCAGATCTGAAGTAATTCAGGTAATGCAGAGACCAACAGTACATCTCCTGCATCTCTCTCTCTCTCTCTCTCACACACACACACACACCTATCTCATCCTGCCTCTCTCTCTCTCTCTCTCTCTCTCTCTC